>JAEAOA010000266.1:805000-940000 GCA_016746295.1 Potamilus streckersoni | reverse complement strand
ATTTTCAGCATACTATAGGCTATTCATGGCGGCCTGCATTAATGGTGGAGGAAGAAACCGGTAAATCACCAGAAAGAACCACCGACCCACGAGAAGCTACTGGCAAGCTTTCTCCCATATCCACATTCACCGAATCCTAGACTTGATCACACGCAGACAGAGGTGAGATGGCAGTGATCCGTAACGGACAGCGCTTTAGACCACTTGGCCACTTGAAGATATCGTGAGGAGTTGTTTCAAATACGGGCACGGTGGATTGTGCGATAAATGGACCCTTACCAGATTTTGATCTAACCGGATTCGACCGCATAGAGTCGTTAGAGTTATACTCGAATCTTTCTCCGATTGTCTATGTATATTTTGGAAAACATTTTTCAGAGCGACAATGGGGTCCAACAGTACTATTGCGGTACATGCTTGATGGAATTTTAATAACGTTGAAAGTTTCTGAACCTATTATATTCACCGAAACAAATTTATTTGCCTCAACCAGATGTATTTGATGCTAACCACGATGAGAAACATGAAAAGGGTCTCGGCACAAAAATAATCGGCAAGTTTACACAAAGAGAATCACATGATCATAAACGAACGTGTACAAGATTGCTTATGGAAGATGCTGAACTCGATTTTATGATCGATGAGACGATGGACAAAACACATTTATAAGCTGAGGTATTGCTTATTTATCAGGCAAAACAAAATTAGGTACCATTGTGAGCTTTACTAATGTCGAGTCACCGCAGTTTACTCATTTAAGATCTTCGATGCTAGTGTAAGTTTCGAAAAATCGATTATCGATGATAAACATATTTCCTTGTTATGCTGTCAGAGTCGCGATAGATTCATTTTATATACACAAAGATATAAAGGTTTACTAAAATAGCTACTCGGTAATGGTGAATGGGGAACATGGAGGATAAATCATGAATAAATACTTAGATGTTTTAAATCAGCCGATGTTGAAATCGCGGAGATATATTGCAAACATAATCAAGAATCTAGGTCATCTGCACCATCCGTCTATGATCCTGTATCTAGATATAAGACTGTTTATCTTAATGAGTGAAGAGGTTCAAGGTCAACCGCCACCATTTACTGGATCGTCTCCAAATGAGTGGTTGAAATCATTTGTATATTATTACGAACAAATATTTGTTGATCATAGAGCTATTGATGAGTCTCTGAAAGAGTTACAAAGATTAATACGACTACATGCTGACAAAATGCAATATAAAATAATGCTTGATGTAATTCCGGAAACGTCCATGAATGATTTTTGACCTTATGGAAACCAGCTAATTTGACTCTTGCCAGTAGAAAGATAGTTCGTGATGAACTGCAAAAAAAATTATTTGCGTTAGATAAGGAAAACTTTTCAGCGCTAACTGTGCCGCTGTGTCATCGCCTAGCAGATATTAAACAACAAAATGTTGATGTTGAGATTGCTGGTGTATCCGAATACAAAATATTGTGTTAAATGATATTGCTTTTGTCGCTGTTGATGTTAAGAGCACGTTAAACATGGATAAATTGCTGTGGACATTAGGATTCGCTATAACGATTCACTCGTCTTAGGAATTAACTGTCACTGATACTATCATTTGGACTGTCGATGATCGTATTGAGTGGTTAAATTTAGTTTATCTCGCAGTATATCGAGTTAGAAAAATATCTCTTCTGAAACGTGTTATCATGGATTGCGTAATAACCGAAGAAATCACAAAGTCGATATCAATAAAAAGTTAATGAGCTATAAGCGATGTGACAAAAAAGCGATTTTGTTATAGATGCGGGATTTATTACAATGTTAAAACAACGACAAAATAATCATTGTGCAAATTGCAGCGCAATAATGTTGTGGCTGTATTCAGAAAGGAACCCAGGACAATTTACCGTTGATAGAACTAATAGCAGTCTCGGTCACACACGCGAAAATATGTTATTGACCTGTATGGAGTGTAATCAAGGTCGGCTTCTTACAAATTTATAAAAGTGTGTTTGGATGTAATTGCGTATCCGCGGCAATTATTTGTAATTGTTCGCGATCAAAACCACGCTGAGGAGCAGTTGAATCTAATCTGTAGATCACAGGTCTACCTGTGGACCTTGCCACGCTGAAAAAATTGTTTGTGTAATCACTCTCCAAATATGATCAGCTGCTCTTTTTCTGCCCCTTTCGAGTTCACCAGTTTCATATAAATATCTAACTGTAACATTACCTAGTACTCGTTGGGAAGACGATTCACGTCTTATCTGTATATATTTTTGTGATCGCATCAGACGGTTTCATAGCAGTTGCACGAGTATTTCCATATTCATCGCAGCTATCACACTTTGTATCCTTGCAACCCATTCAATATATCTTATATCTGTGTTCATTTCCTCTGCATATTGATATCCGAATAACATCTCAGTAAGTGTTCGATTAAATCGTTCAACCGTTGCCCGAAAACAATGAATTTCCGTGTGTCCTCTTCTAATTTTAACGTTGTGCTTGTTCATCAACGATGATACTTCACCAATAAATTCTTTGCCAGGATTAACTTTAGCCTTTAACAATAGCTTTGGCCATCGAAAGGGTTCTCGCTGCAATATTCTTTCAAACGCAGATGCAACTTCAGATGCTGTTTGTGTTGATAACGGCTCCGCGTCTTAATATCTACTAGCAACGTCAACGATAGTTAACGCGTATCTGTATGTGCATTGACTTCTGCCAATTGTGATGGAATATTGTAGTAAAAACAAGATATCCACTTGATGAACTTCGTTAGGAACGTTCATATCGAAATGTACGTGTGGATTTTTAAGGTGGAGTTAGAAAGATTTCCCATATTGTCGTTCTTGCTAACCACGCTGCAGTAACATCACGTAAAACTTTTATTAAAGTGCCAAATTTGCTAATCGCTGCCTTACCTCTTTAATATCCTCTCGCGGAATAATAAACTAATTCCATTATAATAATCAGCTGATTAGTTACCAGTCTCTAGCATTATTTTACATTTCCTAGGAGATTATACTAGAAAGCTAGCTGGGGATTATCTGAGAGATTTATTAGGTATAGAATTTAACGCGTGAGTCAACTTTGCATCTGCAAAATGCTGCTATTACAAATCTGGATTTTTATACGCGACATCAAGAATGTGGCATGCTTGATCAATCTTATTTACTGGAATCTCTCCAGGTTTAGCTTGATCTTGGTTATTTAGTCTGCCATCGAGACGAGTTCCAGGACAACAAAAATTATATCACGGAAGATGTTTCTCACTGGGCTATTTTGCTCATAGAACTCCTGACAATGTCCCTAATAAAGCAGCAATATCACCACCAAGCGTTATTTGCGACGCGGAAATAAATTTATATTTGCTTATACCACATTTTGCACATTTGCCTGTAAGTGCGCGTCATTTATTTAATTGTTATCGTTATCAATCCAACGGTATGGGTTGTTGCTCTACATCGAACACAATATAAACAGAAATCATTATTGTATGAATATTATTGACTTTTCAGCGACACGAAAACATTATTGATTTATAATTTCAAACACGATTATGTCCGGCCGGGGTGTGGGTGGTGTGCGAACACAGTTATCATCTGTGCGTTTCACTTCAAAAGACGATGAGTTTAAAATTTGAGCATGCTTTGCAGTCATATTTAGTTTCAGGACAAGTCCATTTTTAGCGAAGGGATATATAAGGAAGTACCATTGTGTCTGTTTCCGATAACTACCATGTCTAACGAAATAAAAGAAAAGAATGACAATTAAAAGTTTCCCTTGTCAGAGGATTTACCAGGCGGTGTAATTTCTATATTCATGTGTGGAAAGAGATTTTTAAAGTTTGTTTATAAAATGTTCATTCATGTACAAAGTTTTATCTTATTTTTTGGGAAACATTGTCAAGAGCGAGAAATGACCTAGTTTGAAAGGGACTAAACAATTATTTTTCGAGTTTATCAGGTAATGAGACAGAGGTATTCCGTTTTTCTTTCTTTGCCTATCTGAGCGTTTTACTTTTCTTTTCCTTTCTATTTCTTTTTTGGAATTAAACAAAAACAAGAAAAATGACAATATTCTTCTTCAAGTTCATTCTGGTCTGCTTCTCTTTCAACATTGAAGCTGAAAAGGAAACGAACGAGAGAGAGAGAGAGAGAGAGAGGGGGGGGGAAAGAGAGAAAGAAAGAAAGAGAGAGAGAGGGGGAGAGCTCATTGTAACATGAGATTACAATATTCAAGAACTTCGAACAGGGTCTAGTATTGTTGATCTCAATTTTACCGGGAGTCAAAATATTATTTTAAACTATGTGTTAGTCCTACTATGTTGAAGTTGTTTATTGCCCAGAACAAAAATACCGGGTGATCCACTTCTTCGTTAATCCACCCTTATAAAATCAACGTGAATTATTTGTAACATGAGATTATAATATTTAAGAACTTCGAACAGGGTCCAGTATTGTTGATCACAATTTTACTGGGAGTCAAATTATTATTTTAAACTATGTTTTAGTCCTACTATGTTGAAGTTGTTTATTGCCCAGAACAAAAATACCGGGTGATCCACTTCTTCGTTAATCCACCCTTATAAAATCAACGTGAACTCTTTGTAACATGAGATTATAATATTCAAGAACTTCGAACAGGGGCTAGTGTTGTTGATCACAATTTTACTGGGAGTCAATATATTATTTTAAACTATGTGTTAGTCCTACTATGTACAAGTTGTCTATAGCCCAGAACAAAAATACAGGGTGATCATGATATGTCTTACGTTGTAGGACTATACGTCAGTGACTCATATCGGATCGTTGCTTACAATATACCTGTTATGCATGTGGGAGTTTTATCAGTCATGTACGACACGTACATTGTAAGCAACAAAACAAACCCCAGTGTTACATGTATGACAGATAAATTGTAAGCAAAATTACTAACACCAGTGGGTGGAAAGGGATACAAACAAGTTGTCACTGATGATAACGAATGAAAGAACGAAAAGCTGTTTTCGACGAATGTAATGAAAAGCCATATAAATAAACTTCTTAACAGTTTAATCGAGTACTTCATCAACTGTATTACTATCTTCCATTAGTTAGGTCAGAGACTCATTTAGTTTCGAATCAATAAAATCCATATACACATAAAATCTCGCGCCAAACATAACGCACTATATCAGTCTCACTGGGCTTAAAATATCACTTTCTGATGGCATCACCAGTGTACCAAATTATAAAATTATTGGTTTAAATCACTAATATTATTAGAGTAGTAATTATTTTTATGATTCGTATTTATTGTTATAAGACATTTAAAGTGACACTGCACGTAAGCGATATACTGACTAGATGACAATCAGATGTCACGCACCGTCTGATAAGCTACGCGTTTGCACACCAGTCTACAACTCAAGGAAGGCAACAAATTGTGTTAATTATACACACGGAGTGTAACTCTTGTAAGATATTGACGACGTTGTGAGGATTTTTACAATAACGCATATTTCATATAACATGACCATTCTCAACCATTTGCTGACAAATTATTTCGAGAGCTAGTGTGCAAGTCCTCGCTATATAATCAAGTCCTCTAAATGTTGTGGTGCATTCAATGTCAGGTTATCGCAAGTATAACAACACATCCACATATACATATTCTATGCTTTACCACGTGCAAGACTTCAATTGGGGGGATTCCACATTTGTAAAATATTTCGATTTGTAATTTACCAAACGTTTATCTGCCCCCTGTTAACTTAAATTAATTGAAGCATGTGCCACGACAGGCTGTGTAGTTGCTAGACAACTGCATTAGCTTGCATGTACTAAACTAAGAATAATAGTCATTACAGTAAGGGTGAAGAGCTTCAAACCTACAGAAAAGAACATACTTTAAAATCGACATTATTGTCCCTAAGCTACGTCCTACCTACTGTATTAAACTTGGAGTATGCGCATTCTTTATATCGCTTCATTATAAGAAATTCTCAAACTTTTGTTCTTACATGTTTTATTATGGGAAGTTGGTGCTGAAATATATTCATCAGCCCGACAAATAATTAACCAGTTATTAAGAGCATGCGTCACAGAGAAGTGTTGGTGAGTTTCCATGATGCCACAGTTTCCGTTTGATTAATTCAGATCCCTGTCGTTACATATTATATAATGTTACGTATCGGCTCGTTCAAAGTAACATAAAGAAAGAATGAAGACAACAAGCTTTGTAAATTTTAACAAAATTAATTTATTTTCCTACAAAACACGAAATAATGTAAATATGTTAAACAAAACATACGGATTACGGAAACGATCCAAATTGTATGTCTAAAATAAAAACACAAGTCCTGTAAAAAGTTCTAAATAAACAGTCTGAAGTAAAGTTCCGGTCCAAAATGTCGCATGATGACGTCAGACGAAGGCTAACAGAAAAAAAAACAGAATTTACACAGTAAAGCACAAATTATATTTTTTCAATTACAATTTCGATTATTTCCGTAAAATGTCTTTGTCCAAAGCAGTAATGTTTTTCTCCAGGAAAACACGTACTTAGAAAACAAATACAATTAGTTCCACTAACTAAACACATGTTGTTCTACATATACATAGGGGGAGACAACTTCTTCTAGCACACAATACCTTTGTTAAGGTAATAGAAGTTGTGTAACTTTAAGATGTTACAATAAACTTCGACTCTGACTGTAAGATTGTACGACTATGAATGACTTTACGACTGTCAATTTCTTACAAAATACTTCACCATTTAAACGAAGCTAATGCGTTGTTTCAATTACACGCGCACGGAGGACGCATAAAGTTATGTTATACCTCTGGACATTAGGAACGACTGATCAAGTATCAGCCAATCGTTTACATAGCTATTCCTGAATGTTAACTTGTACTGAATTTGCCATCATACACAACACGTGCTCACATGAGTCACATTTCCGACTCAAGTAAACACGATATTTTTAACAAAAGGTTAGACTGATATTAATATAATCATATTAATAATTATATTTAATGAAATAAAAATGAAATAAAAAGATTTATACAGAATTCATTCCTTAAAACACACACACTTAAACAACAGGGTTGTAACACTATTAAAATCTAGTTGTGTACATTGACGCGTGACTCCAGATGCAGTATTTAAGATTGGAGATTATATGTTACACAATGGCATAAAAGAGTAATAATTGTTCTGACGTCAGCAGGCGCCTTTTATTGTTGCTATGGTGACAAATGTATTTCAATTTTACAGTAGAATTAAGGTTTAAAACAATGATTTGGCTGGCTGAAGGTTGCATAGTAAACATAGTTCCCTGTATTAAGGAGAGGATTAAAGTTATACAGAGAGAAATGTTGGTGAATGTTAATGAAGAAAAACCATGCATATTTGTGGTTGGAAGACAATTTGGCAGTTGTAAGTTATATGGTCTTGTATTAACAATAAAAGCAAATTATTAAGGCATGAAAAAGTTGGACTTTCTAGTTTGCAAAATTAGTTTCATCGTGGTCTTTTGACTTCTAGCGAGATTTCTCCAGAATTTGACGCCACTCGTTCAAGACAAACACCTTGAAGTGATTATTACAATATTGTACTTTTTCGTGATGATAATAATTTAAAATGGTGGTGCAATCTAGCTTGATGTTCCATGGTCCTGAACATGTGCTGTATATAATGAATAGGTACACAAATGCAAGTAAATATTTACGATATCTGCTCTCCTTCCTTTGGACTCAAGATGTTACTTAGCTTGTAATCCACTTTCTGTTTTACTTATCTTATCGCTTTTTTTCGTTTTAAATCTTATTTTGTTATATTTTCTTGTCTTTTTCAAAACCTAATTTATTACATTTCCTGAAACGTCGGCTTTCGTTTGATGGAAAAACGACTTCATCAAGCTAATCAAAACACAACAATGGATGCGTCCCTTGAGAACCTTGTACTAATGAAATGGACAATGACTGAGCTGACTGGTCTGAGATATCTAGACTGAGATAGGAACCGCAAGGTTAAGAAAACAGATAGATTCCCTCCTCGCATGAGTGAAAAAAAACTAATTATAATCTATGTTGTTTAAAGCGGCAATAACGCTAGCAATATTAAATAAAGTCAAAGGGACAATTCCTGTGTACATTTCACATAGTTAAACATTTGTTACGTTTATAAACTCGTTCAAAAGTACCCAAAATTAGGTTTAACCAACAAGCAAACCAAAGTCACAAATGGGGTTACGTGATCACCCTCTAACAAGAAAAGTAAAATAAAATTACTTAAATCACCTACTTTAGTAAAGCCTCTGCCAAACTTCAGCGACTCCCACCCTGGAAAGGAATAATAAAAAAGTTTTTTCCTTCAAAACTGATACTGGATCTCAATATAGGTTACCAAATGTTTCAGGCTCCTGGTGTGTTTATCAGGCAAACCAAAATGAACTGAATTACTACCAAAAATGTGTCCAGTAGAGGAAATTGTCATTATAATAATATGTAATTTAATGAAAGTTTAAAAATAAAATGTTAAAAACTAACAAACTAAAAAACAAGTAATTAAGTTACGTATATATACAAAACACATTTTTTCCTAAATTATATCTTTGATAAATTTGACTATAGTGCTGCAAGGGCTTTGCAATTTGCATTTTCCAAGAGTTGAACCTGTAACGTTTCAATGGATTCGTGTTTTCATTGCATGAGGACAGGGTAAAACTTTAACTGGACTACTGTTTGATGGTCAAAAAGGTATATGAAATTAAATTGAAACTGCGCAAATCATAGAACTTATATATTACTTGTCTAGCTTATTCGAAGAGATCATTGTTTAATCGACAAATTTGATTCTATGTTGAAATAATGTCATTCGTCTGTGTGCGAACCCATCAAGCTAACAAAGTGCCACATCCGATGGTAAATGTATACTGCGATTGACCATAATTATGTCGTTAATACAATTCAACAGAAAAATTTATCCTCAGTTTCCGATTCAGTTATGGATGACGTAGGAACTTTATCACGTGTAATTTATGCGGTATCTGATCTTTATCTTTGCTAGGATGTTTGAGTATTTTGGATAAGTTGCAAAAGCTAGTGCTTCTTGTATCATGTCCTTTACCTACATAATCTCAGTAATGTAATGTAGAGTCTTAGAGATGACCTATACTAGCGTGAAAATATTATAGAATTGTAGATAGCAAAAAACGATAAATAAAATAAGTTTGTGTGCAGTTTGTTTTTCGTTATAACATGTTTATACTTTAACATTAGCATGGACATGAATGGCCGTAATATAAAATGATGGCAGATTAAACTAACATTAGGTAAGGTAAACAATAGAACATATGAAAGAAACATATTGTAATGTAACTAAGAAAAGGTATGTTTATTTAGTTATGTGCCCAATCAATAGGCCACCTGAGAGATGGTTATAATGGTACGAGATGCAAATTAATATAAAAGAAGGCAGATCTACGACACAACATAGAATAAAGACTACGGAATGTAGATTCAGTATTAAAAATATCATTATAATAAATATCATTATTGTCCATATTCAGTAAACAGTCCTATCAATAACAATTGTATGCCGTCAAAGCTTGTTGTAATTGAAAATTCACCCAAATGAAAGGGTAATTAGGGCAATCAGTATAAATGGGCAATCAGTATAGATAGGGCAATCAGTATACATAGGGCAATCAGTATAAATAGCGTGTTAAATGCATGGAAATGTTTCAGGTGTTATCAATATAAAGTCAACTAAATTGGATAGAAAACAAGAAAATAACGATAGTTTTGGCAGTAAATATACGCACGCACATACATAATATGTGTAGATAGGTCGATAGAATAAATTATGTTACGACAGTAAGTATGAAAAAAAAAACTATAATTTTTTGAGAATTAATTCCCAAATAATCACAGACGTTCAAAGACAAATTTTAATGATGAATGTTCTGATTAACATTCAGGGGTTTTCGAAGCGTTGATGTACTTGTGATGGTCTGGGTCGTGGCGATCTGCAAACAGTCTTTAGTTGGTTCATATTCCATTTTTGAATGTCACTAAAAATTCAGATCTGCGGGTACAATTATATAATTCTTTTGCACTTTTTATCTCAAGAGAATAATATTTTGTATTAACAAATTTCACCCCCAAAACAAGCTGCTGCACAGTATAATGCAGTTTGGTAATGATCGCATAGTATCGAGCAAATGTCTAAGTTTCCAATAACCAATACTTACATTGAAACAAAATAAAGTCATAAACAGAGAGCTCGGATGATGGTCAACTGTTAATTGTCCTAGAAGAATCTAAATGTATTTAGGGACTGTCTGTTATTACAATTATATTAAAGTAAATGACAATTATCATTTAGCCAAGGTATGTATGTAAAAACTACCGTTGTCATTGACTCAACATAAAACAATTATTTTAATATTTATTCCGCAGCTGAAAGAACTATCGTACTCTCAGAAATGGAAGTTTTCTTATGATATCTTTCCTGCTATTAATCGAGCAAAAGAATCTCGATATTCTTCCTAAACAAAAACGGTTAGTGGTTAGGCAATTATGAAAACAGTGGAATAAAATTTCCAATAATGTACAGCCATATCACAAAATCTCATCAAGTATTATTTTACTGATAGAAACATGGAATTTATTGATAATGTACACCTTATAATTCATTCTGAACAATGGAAATGTTTTTGTTTTAGTCACATTATTCACTTTTCTATAGCCAATGCACATCAGAATATAAGTTTCTGTAATACATTATGACCTACAGTCACTTTCACTCAGTTCTATGAACATCATTCACAAGCAAATATCTCATTTTTCCAACACTCCCATTTGAGAAGAACATACAGCAATAGTGGAAGTTCATAAGTTTGAAACTTACTATTTTAAAAATCATGGTAGATTTAATTTGATCTTGATGCAACATTCATAAGCAGGTGTTCATAATAAAAATAATGGCAATTTTAGTTCATTTGCTTTCTTGTTGATGGAGATGTTAAGGTGTCAAATGAAGAATATTCATAATTGCTTAATTCTGAAAATATTCTACACTAAAGTCACTAAATTCTGATTGCATTCCATCGATTAAATCTTCACTGTGAGGGACAAGTACAACTAAACTGACTGCTTGATAATTAAAGACGACAATCTACCGACTTACGCGGATCCTGAGTCTTTGCAGGATGCATAATGTATATATTAGAAAGAAACATTAACAAAACGGCAGTCTCTTCTCTGAATAAGAACACTTGCATTCGATTCGAAGACGTCTCTGTAAAAGACCTTGCATCCTATATTAAAAGACGGTGAAGTTCGTTTATCCCTCAACACTTTTGTAGGAATAGAATCAGAAGAATCAACCATGCATGATAAAGAACCTTTCAATATGAATGGTTCATAATTCTCCATAACAATATCAGGCAATGGTTTGTTTGACGCAATACATCCATTGACCTCCTAGAAATAACAGCATTAGGAAAAGGTATATATTGATTGTATTGCTTATTTTTCAATTTGGATCAATCATTACCCATTGCAATAAGTTTATTTATAAAGAAATAAGGACTTCTGATCTGCCTTACCAAAAATTTGATTTTTAAAAATTGTACCAGTTTGATATTTGAAGTGATCGTGTTATGCTGAAATAGATTTTAGCCAGAATACTACTAATTTGGATACTTATTGCAAATATAACCTTTATCAGCTAGGAATTCGAGCAGCGGTTTCGATAATTTAGACCTCATGCTTATTATGGTAAGTCTTAATATAACCATGAACGCAATCCATGTACTCTCCAACTAATATAAGTTATCTGAGATTTATGTAACCTTGACCAATTTTTCAGGCTAGGCATCACCAGTCAAATAATTAAGTTGTCTCATACAACTCAAAACTGATTCACCTTGTTTCTTTTTTATAGTTCGTACACTTTTTTCGGTATGCCTTATCTACCAAGTCAAGAGTGTGCTAAGCAATAAGAGTCATATGTTAACATGGCCATTTCAACATTTATTGCGAAATGAGGAAAATATTTATCTACGTCTTTTTCCTAAAAAGGTTGTACTAGCCAACTATTTTAATATCATCCAACCCTGATCTTGTCTGTAAAATTGCGACGAGCTTTGAATTATCCATTTCTAATTCCTTTGGTTCGATTTAAATTCCCTCTCCTTTTCTATTTCATCATCTCCATTTCTCTCTGCAACTGCATTTATCTATATTCTATCGGCAATAACATGTATTTCTCTTAAGTAGTTGAAGAAAACAATAGTTTTAGCCCAAACCTTGTTTTTTTCCTCTTCTACTGATATACAGACAGGTATTTTGTAACCAGACAAAACAACAGATGTTGGAATGCTATGATTCATCCAGATAAGCTCTGTCATACAGAGGTAACGAATTTGTTAGAACAGCGCATGCGTGGAATGTTTACGATTATTTTAAAGACGGCAAGATGGGTTTTATAATCAGTCTACCACAAGATTTTCATCAGATAACATATGCTGTGCAGGGTGAAAATTAAACTGCGCATTAGAGCGTGGCGATTTCATTTAACAAGACGGAAATTAAACTAGCATTAGAATGAATGTGAGAGGTAAGTTATATTATTTTATATTCGTGACTAATGATTAATGTTTCAACTGTTGATATTAAAAATACTTCATTATCACGATTATAGATACTAAGTTTTACTTTACCGCTCACAAAGCGACGGGACTCAAACAAATCTTTTATTTCTGGTTTGTTAAGAGGATATTTTTTTTCGATAAAATACACCTTTCACCGATCTAGATCAATTGTCAGTTTAGTATATTTTTGTTGGCTAATGAGGCTATGAAAGTTTTTAAATTCCGCTAGCAACTTTTGATACAATTGTTCGATATAACTGAAATACACGCTATTATCAGATTTGATGAGCGAAAGTTTTAGCTTGTCACGTGTTCCATTAAAACATATACCTGATGTTTCATTATTAAAATCAACTGTCAATTGTTTACCGTCCATCATTAGATATTTGATGTTACTACTGTAGCTATTTGTCATTATCAAATTTTCAAACATTATTTTATAAGTTTAGATAAAATTTTAGTCACAATGACAATACCCAAGGGCAAATGTATCTACCCCATTTTCGCAATAACGTTTGTCATCAAAATTGCACAATCCACGTTTGATAATGACATCTGTTTCGAATTTATGATGATTAGTCCGAATTGCCATAGCTCTCATAAAACTAACACTGCCATCAAACGCGTACTTGTAGTCATCAAATTTCATAAACTTTTTAACAAAATCACGTTATTTTATTATCTAACAATACGGCATACATTTTGCTGCGTAATCCGATAAAGTATTTGATAGCGCTCGAGTTCATTTCATCTCTGAACTTACCAATAACTTATTTATTTGTGTTGTCATGAAATTTACTGTCACGTGGATAATCAGAAAGATCAAACAGACGTCGATTATTGTAAATGTCCTGATAGATGTCCTCGCATTCGATTTCATACACGAGCGAATCGGTATCACTAAACAATAGTCTACTGGCCGGCCACTGAATTTTAGCAAAATTATAATAAAAATCGTACATCAGCCACTTTGATAAAGCTAACACTGCATCTCCAACCTAGATTGGCTTGTTTAGTTTTAGATTTGTTTTTCTTTTTTGTACTGCAACGAGATTTTCATTAAATATTTTCATGCTCACAAAATCATCGTCTGACACACGTTTGTTTCTGCGATTGACATCATTAACTAATTCAATTTTTACGCGTTTCCTAATATTCTCCATTGTCTTACCAAAATCAGAATTATTCATCAGTTTGAAGAAGTTTTTCTCAAACTCTGTTTTCGCTGCAGCCCTTCTTGAAGTGTTGAAGTTAATGTAACCTCTCATCCACGGCGACTGATTAAATTTTAGTACACGATGAACTTTTCTCAACACAAGTCCAGCATCGATTGCTTGTTTTAAAACTTTTTAATGCAAAACATAATGATGCTTATGAAGCAAATTTAGTACTAGTTTCTTGACCATGGAATGTTGTCTTGGTGATGCTAACTCTTGTTGTTCTTATGATAACAAGCCATAACCTATGACCATTGATTCCGCACAGAAAGGGTAATCGTTATGCAATTTGTGAAGCGAATTTGGATAATGAAGATCAACTTCAACGAAATAGGAAACATCGTTGGGTACCTTTCTTATGTTTCAGATAGAAATTGATCAGCCGCGATCCAGTGAAATCCACCAAGAGGCATTGGTTCTGACATCGAACCACCGTAAAGATTATTGCAATCTAGATAAACTAAATATTTCGAAGGGAGCTCAGGGTTATACTCTTTCAAATATTTGTTGTTTGCTTCAGCCTATGTTTTTGTTATCACGCTAATACCGCCTCTGATACTTTTTTCAATAAAATTGAACATATTGACGTCAGTCAGTAATTCTAACCTTACCTTATTTAACTTTAGCAGAGCAACCCATGACAACCAGGGGCAGAATAATACCAGCAAGGGTCTAGTCCGTAATTATTATAACCCACTTCTCGAAAACTTTCAAAAACATCTGCTAATAAAAACACGTCAGTTTTCAAATACAAATCAAGATAATCACCAAAAGTCTCACAATCAAACTCTTTCCAGATATCTTGTGCATACCGGTACTCGTCATCGGTTATATTTTCATTTTTAAGTTGCGAGTAAAATTTGTCTTTGCTAGGTAAAGATGTTTCATTAAATTTACTCCAGTTGTCGAGGTATTCGTATGGTAAAAATCCTTTTTTAGCTAGTAGATTAAATTTATCTCCAGAACAATCTCTTAGGTTATCAAATTTACTACAACCGTTCACTAACTCATCTAACGAGGCTGCCATAAACTGTAGGCTGTCAATGAAACGCAATGTACCTAGCGTAACTGACATATACTTTTCAAAATTATTTGGAATGCATTTGATGACGTTATCGAGTTTTAGACGAGCTTTTATCTCAGGATCACCAAAAGCTTTTACTATAATATGACTATCATATCCTCGAAAATTGTGAAGAATAACCGGAATAAAATCTGGAGCATGAAATTTTAAATTACACAGATTATGAGCCGCTTGACGGTACTGTCCAGACAAATGGCAATGGTCATGTACTTTTTTATTACTAACGTTGTCAGAGTCAAAAGCTTTTCCAAAAATATAACAAATTTCTGCTTGCTCGTGAATAGATTCTTGTTGAGGTGTTAATTTTAACATTGGCGTTACTCTTTTCAAAAGATAAGTGATATTATCAACTTCGCTAATCAACTGCTTGAGAAGGTAGACAGCTGGAATTTTACCACGATATAATTTGATTGGTCTAGAATCAGAACAACAAACTACCTTGTACGCTACTCCACACGGAACATGATTTTGAACTTTCTTGTACCCGATTGATTAGGATTATTTTCTACACCAAGTACAGGTTGAAGTAAACACAAAATCAGCGTATATGACGAAAGGAATTTTTAGTTTGTGATTATGATGGACAAACTGTAACACACTATCTTTTTTAGATGGCATTGTTATTCTTTGTACAATTGTTGGTACAGCCATGCAAGCAGCGGTAACAAAAGAACTTTTTGTTGTTATTTTTATTGTTCTGTTTACCAACTAGTCCGTTAAAGTTTGTAATCCAAAAGTAATTATTTTTATAAACGGTAAATTTATAGTCAATTGTGAAGCTTTTTATGAAATATATCTCGGATATACATCCTCTTTTTCATCTAGTCCGAAAATGTTAATTGAAACATTATTTTGCTTTCAAATTTTGGTATTTCATTTTCTGCCACAGGAAAGTTAATATCTTTAAAATTTAATCTAGACACGTGACTGATATACTTCTCACCGCGATCAGCGTGTTTTTCTGCTCGAAATAGTGCAGAAAGAACAGCCCATTGGAAATATTTGTTATCTACCTTTTTGATGTTTATACAACATCTTTTATTTTTTATTTTTGGTGGCAGGTCGATGTATGAACTACCTCGTAATGCGTCATATTTCATTGTGTGAAACAATATTTCTTTGATCATTTCAAACTTCCAACCTCAACCTAATTCAGTGAATTCCTCTATTTTTTTCTTCAAATTTCTTGGTGTATTTCATCAGATAGTGATAAAAGATCAGTCCCAAGCAAAACACGTCTTGATTTTGCGTTCATATAATGATCTGCAATTTCCTTTTGAGTTGATTCTTTCCTTACAAATAGCTTTGGAAATATAGCATGATATTGCACTAATAATTTTATGCTTTTTTGTTTTTCGAGCTCAAGTTTTACAGTTGTCTGTAGTAGGTGGTAAAGATTTGTTGCAGTAAAATTTACTAAAACAATTTGATTATCAAATTTATAACTATTGTCAAAACCTGCAAAAGCAGTCGCTATTTTATCAGGTTCTCCCATAAGGCTTCTCTTAGTTATATCACGCAATTTTAACATTGTTATACTATAATATAATATCTAACTGATAATTTACCTCACACTGCGCATGCGCTAAAAATCAATTAGAGATAAACAAATCACCTATAATATAATGACAGCAAATCTGACAAACACACGTGAGCAAGAAGCATATCAAGTTCACCCAAAGTTTAACTTTACCTCGCACTGCGCATGCGCTAAAAATCAATTAGAGTTAAAAAAAATCACCTATAATATAATGACAGCAAATCTGACAAACACTCGTGAGCAAGAAGCATATCAAGTTCACCCAAAGTTTAACTTTACCTCGCACTGCGCATGCGCTAAAAATCAATTAGAGATAAAAATCACCTATAATATAATGACAGCAAATCTGACAAACACACGTGAGCAAGAAGCATATCAAGTTCACCCAAAGTTTAACTTTACCTCGCACTGCGCATGCGCTAAAAATCAATTAGAGATAAAAAAAATCACCTATAATATAATGACAGCAAATCTGACAAGCGCACGTGAGCAAGAGCTATGTCATGTTCACCCAAAATACAACTTGTACGCTGGAAATACATTAGGTTCTGTTATTAACATTAAAACTAGAATATCTGTTGGCAAATTAACGTCACAGCGGGTTATTAGTTTAGTGTAAAAGGAGATAATACTGAGAGGATTACAATGCTTAGAAAAGATTTTATTTACACGTTGTTCTGCGATGACAGAATTCCAGAGGGATGGCGTGTATATCACGTGAATGGTAAAGTCACTGATGACAACATTGAAAACTTATAATTAGAAGATGAGTTTCGGCTGCATCCGGTCTTTGATTTATACGAGGCTAACGATCGCGGTATTATTAGAAACAGAAAAACTAAAAATGTTATTGGTTCTATAGGTAATATGGGATATCCTCAAGTAGAAGTTAGAGGAACACTAAGAGATTTTGTTAATTATAAATCGCATAGGTTTGTTTACGAGGTGTTTAACAGATCTATACCCAAAGGTTTGGTTTTTAACCATATTAATAACGTAAAGACTGACAATCGATTGGAAAATCTGGAGTTAGTGACGCAAAAGGAAAATGTGAGAAAAGGAAGAAAAAATAGTAATGGTATTAATTTTAGATGCCCAATAAAACCTGTTATTTCAAAAAACCTCGAAGCGGACGAGGAGATCAAATTCAAATCGATTACAGCTGCGGCAAAGCATTATAAGATAAAGTCTATGTCAGTAAAAATGTGTAGCTGATGGATTAATAAAATCAACTTTTTCAAGCGAATACAATGCCAGGATAGTTTTTAAATATGATGGTCAATAATATTTTGTAATTCAGTTTTAGTCAAGCAATGATGAGCAAATGCTATGATATCATCGCAATCAAATTTTAGCGTCGTTACTGCATTTTTATTAATTTTATTTTTTCTGCTTCTCTTAGCAATATTTTATGAGAATCCCCTTGCATTACAATAACGTCAACAGAATATACACCATAACCCGACAAACATTTTCTTGCCGCTTCGGATAGCTCTTTGTAATTTACTATATTACCTTTTTGGTGATATTTTATCTCGTCAGTCATCTTATAATAATAAGTGAGATAAAAATATATTATAACAATGGACCTGATGAAACTACTCGCTGAATTATACACAGAAGATACTAGTGATAAGGTCACGCATAGTATTTTATTTTCCAAAGATTTCGTAGATAAATCTGTTGGTTATAGTGAAGATGATATTTTATATAACAACAAATCTGATGATGGTGGTGAAATAGTCACTGTTGCTGACAATTCTAATTACAGTAGACCAGCAACTAAACGATATAATGCCAAGTATCACATCTCAAAAACAATAATAAAATTTAACTTTACCGTTGCTGAACAACAACTATTTTGGCAGCTAATCAAACCTTTCTTAAACATCAGAATTCCAGGCCGACAGAAAAATATCAAATTCGATTTCATAAATGTCAAAATTTTTAAACTAATGACGATCTCTGACGATCGCAGACAATATCTAATATCGTTATGTAAACCAGTAAAAGGCAAATCTGTCAAACAAAAGTATGAAAAAATTTATAATAGAATTATATCTTGATTCGTTTGGTTGGGATCCAACTGTTAAATTTATCGCTATACCCACGCCATTTGACTAAACTTTTATCTCCTTTTTTCCTAATCACTTTTTCAATATCGAAAACATCCTGCTCAGTTTTCTGTAGTTCTTGTTCGTAAAAAACTACCTACAATCGGTTTCCCTGCCAGATCTTTTAACGTGTACGTTACCGATATTGTGAAAAGAACCTTAACAACCACAAATACTTCTCTCCAGTTCGGAGTAAATCCTTTTGCAAATAACTTTTTTTATCAAAGAAATTCTAACTTTATCACCAACCTTAAATTTATGTGTGCGGTACATGTTATCGTTTGCTAATATTGGAATTTTAATAGCATTATTAGGTGACATTTTGATGCTTTGATGTTTTGTGTTATTATATTCACCTACGATTTGAGAAAGGTCATCGATGTACCTGTTGGTGTTTTTAGCTGTCATATGTTTGTGTAATTTTTCGTTTAACGTGCGAATAAATCTTTCAACTACAACGCATTTACCTTCGTTTCCTGTAACATATTTTTTTTATTTTGTTCTGGAAACTGCTTGAACGTTTTGTTAAAAATCTCAGATCCGTGATCAGTCCAGATTTTATTTGATTTTCTTTCTGTACTCGTTTTTATTTGTTTTAGCGCATCAGTCATTGAAGTGCCAGTCTTATCCGAAACAGATACACTGAAAGCGTATTTACTAAAAACGTTTATAACATTAAACAAATTACTTTTTGGAGCGCCATCAGCGCCAACGTTAATCTGAGTCAGATTGGATACATCCACCAAATCTATTGCCCAGATATCATCTACGGTATTAGCGACAACTTTTCGTCGTGGGAACTTTTTTTAGGTCTGCGTAGTTCGATTGCAACATCATCGATTGCGAGGCGATTGACGAGACTCACCGAGTCCGAGTTTATATTTCGCTCCAATCCTTCCCTGAACAAATCTTCTATCAAACCGTTCTCGTAGATTTGTTGGCTCCATATCACGTAATTCGTCTAACATTACTTTATCACAATCTGATTTTGAGTTTTCATGATCACGATAACAGATATCATGACGCATCGCGATTGCATCCACTTGATTTTAAGGCTCTTGTCCTGGCAATAGATTGTTGTTTTCATCTAGTTGTTGATCTAGCGGATCGTAAGGTCTTGTATACCGATGACCTGGCAAAGTCCAACCGCCTTTTGGTTTTGGTAATTTTCCAATAATTTTATGTATATGTATACCTGTACCTATTATTTCTCTGTTGTTACAACATTGACAGTATGCGACAATTTTATTTTGCTCAAGACACAAATCTCTGTCAGAATCATAGTTGCACATCATTCTATATTTTTAGTTGTCTACTAAAATAATATCAGGATAACCAGATCCTAGCGAATTTTTCGATGGCGAATTTTTTGCTGACGACACTGTCGCTGGGAACACTGTCGCTGGGGACGTTTTCTTTAAAAACATATTTTTTCTTTTTCCGCAGAATGCACAAAAAACTTTTTAATATTATCCTGTTGTTTTTTGTTTTTTCTGTCGTTTCATTAATTTGTATCTATTTTAGTTCTACACTTGAGACAGTATGTTGACATTATTATATTTTTAAGTTTAGATAAAAATAATTGCGATCTCATCATTAGCGTGAGAAGGTTGTTTATCAAACTGTAAAATAAATTTTAAAAAATGAGATTTCTGCTCAACTGTCGGATAAACATAATACAATAATATCCGCAAGCAGAAGTTTCAACAGGTTGGAGTTGATTTGACGAATAACATAACTTTTTAAATTTTTTGTTTATATAACTTTTATATTTTCATCGCTTGGAGGAAGTCCAAACGAGTCAAAATAATTATTATTATAAACTGCTACCCAATGCGTGCCGGATCCGTCATTAAAATCTTGTATATTAATAACACACGAACTTACAGCTGACGGCTTTTTTATTGCTGCGAGTTCATCTTTAGAATAAACTCGTGAAATTTAGAAACCGCTTTTAACTTATCAATTATATCAAAATTACTCAAAGGGGAGGTCGAGTTCCTGGTAATGTTAGACCACGTCCGATTCCTAAAAGATTTGGCAGCAGACTTCCTGCTAGTCCCGCCAAAAGTGGAGCAAACGGAATAATTCCTCCTTGTTTTGCTTGTTTGCGTTTTGATGTTTTCTTTTTTTTCTGGCGATTTTGTTGCTGGTGATTTCTTTTCCCGTTGTGGCATTATAATATATCATTTATATAAAATTTACAATTTTTTTTATTCCACTTCCACGATTGATACCAATACCCTCAACAGCTTTCTTCGTTGCGCCAGAGACTGCTCCTGACATTGCTGCTAGTCCTAATGATCTCAACACCGGCAAAACTTTAGATATTATTTTACTAGTTAATACTGATAATGCCGGACCAAGAAAACCACCTTTGACAACAATGTCGTTTGCCATCGCTGTTATTTGTGCAGCACTCAAATTTGAAACAAAAGTTTTTTACGATCATACTTCTTTACTTGATATTTTGTTAGCATTAATTTTGTTAAAACAACATCAGAAATATTAGGATTAATTTTTAATGATTCCTGTTCTCGCTTTGCAATAGCAGCTACTAATTTTTTTTAACTTGGCCATCGGTCAAATATACTTCTTTTACAATATTTGATGCAATTTTATATAACAACTGTAGATTAAACTTGAACTGTCATTTTACCTCCAATAGAATCTACTGTGATAAATCTATCAAAAATCACCAATGCGTATACGTACAACGGCGCTTCTGGAACCGCCCCAAGTGTCCAGGTAATTTCAATATCCGCTGTGCTGTCTACAGCTCGCTCGTTATGTTTACTAACATTAAAATGAAATATAGGATAAAGGGTACGAAATTCTTCTGCTAATATCTGAGTTCCATCTTCAACATCTTGATATTTTTGCATTGCGTCAAGCAGGTACATGTACGGTCGAGAAATATTTTTATTAGCGTCATCAGTAAAATTGCATTCGATCGCTCGATCTGGATATTGCTTTGAATTTAATCTAGCGTATATTCGTCTGACAACAGCGTGGTCAAATATTGCATTATTTTGTTGTTGGTTTCCTCTTCGAGCGTGCTGTTGAAATACGACAAATATTTGTCTCAGCAGTTGTTCGCTTGATCTTGTTGTGACCCTCCACGTGTAGTCAGTAGTATTTGGAACCGCTGTCTAATATATCTTATGCTGCTTAAAATAAATTCTGTTTCTATGCTTATCAAGTGTGCTATTTAGTTCTGACGTTTTTTTAATCGAAGGTGTTATATATGGCATCCACAAAGCAAGTTTGTTTATGATGAACTGTACATCAGCCCCTCCAGATCTAAACAAGCAATCGTTTTGTTCTGCTCGATCTAAAATAAGCGTATGTTTTACTCCACAGAATACTTTATCATAATCGCAACAAAAGCTGAAAATCATGCTTAGCGGAAGCATCATTGTAATTTGACGTGATCCTGCTGTAAGTTTTCTTCGCCTAGCAAAACCTTCGTTATAGCGTAGATTTCTCACGTGAAGTGTGTTAAGAAGTAAATTTAACATCGCAGTACCGTTTGCATCTGCAGCTGGTGGTGTTATATTTAGATTATTAAAAGCTGCTATAAGAGAAATTCTTGTAGCGTTTTCATGCGGCAATATCTAGAACAGCAGCATTAGGAATGAGAAAATTTCTCACAATTACAGCATTTGTATCAGCATCAGCTTCATGTACTATAGCACCTCTCTTTAAAAATTCTGTTGATTCAGCTATACCCCTTCCAGTATCTTTAAACCACATCATGTTAGTTGCAGTTGATCTCGAGTAATCGTCGGAAAACGAAATAATATTTAAAATTGTACTTGCAACTTGTAGATGACCTGAAATATCTTCTATAGTTTGATTGGCCAGTTGATATCTAGCCCTGTTGAATAAACTTCAACCGTTATTTAAAAGAGCTATTTATGCTCCAACTGCAAATGCAGCAGGTGGATTGGCTACTGTAATAATCTGACCACGAACTTCTAACATAGCCTTATGTGGCGGTAGCAATAAATCTTCGTCTCTGGTGTTAAAGTTTCTTATACCAGCTTTATTTGGTTCGTTAGAATTCTCATCAATATACTCAACATACTCAAATTCTGTCACATCGTTGTCGATGTCATAGTTTCTGATAACTCGAGATAATTTTTAACAGACATTTTTTTTATTAGACTATATAAAATTTTATTGCGGCACTGCTACTTTAGATATCAATTTTTGTATCATCTGCTCGCCCTTTGGTGATAATAATTTTTTTTGTTGTTGCTAACATAGCTCGTTGAGTTTCTTTTGTTGGAGCGATTTCTGATATAGCTTGTTTTATTTCAGATGCAGTCGGTGGATCACCTTTTATTTTATCAGCTTTTTTTGTCCAACCGCAGTCCCAGCGGTAGATGCAGCTCCAGTTGCAAAAGCTTTACCCGCGTCAATAGCAATTGGTGCAACTTTACGCGCTATACCCGGAATATTTTCAAGAACTTTAGTAAATATATTTCCAAAAAATCCTATTATTTTTCTTCGATAAATATTTTTTCTTTGTTTCATTATATTTGATGTTGCATAATTTTTACACTTGCTCGCGTAGATGTAAATAATAAGTTACAACTTCATTATTAGCATGTAACTGTTCTCCAGATTGATCTGTCAACTGCATTATTATACTTGATATTTGATCTTGAACGTTTAAAGGACAATAGATAATATGTCGTGGAGTTATTTGCATGAGGGAACCTGGCGGAACTTCTGGTGAGAAACTATAAATCGTTTGACCTTTGCTACCTTTTGATGTATAAAAGCCAGAAGCAATAGAGCAATTTACTAATATCGTATTTACTTCTGTTATATTTACTGGCAGTTCACTGTCATATGTAATAGGCTGATTAAACGCATTGTAACTTATTTTAGTAAATCCTAACAGTTGTGCAATACTTCTCTCTCTTGGTTCAAGACCGATTAACATATTTTTCAAAGTTATCCTAGCTCGTAAGGTGTTATAATTCACTGCCAATTCAAAATCATCAGCCACACCGCCAGCTTTTGTTATGTGATCTTTGATTGTCTTGTTTAGATCAGTAATATTATAAGCTCCTTGTGGAATTTTTTTTTGGTGTAGATATTGAAGAACTTGCAAACATAGTAAACCACATTTCATCGTTAACATCAGTTTTCTCGTTAGGCATAGCATTCCAGCAGGTACAAGAAATTAATCCAATCTCATATTGTTTTGCAGGATCTAGTTGGATAGGCGGAATAAAATTTACTGAAAAATTTGCGCTATCTTTCGCAGACTCACTAGAGTTTAGTAATAATGTTGTTTGCATTCCTTTTATATTAAATCATTTACAAAATTAAGTCGCCGCGATTAAGTCGCGGTGAAAAGTTTCATATTCGTCAGATGTTAATAATTCGCTCGATCTTAGATGATCAAGTATGTCAAGGATTTCATTATCAAGTTCATCACTTTCATTCCCAGCTTCTTTTGATGATATTAATAACATTAATTTACCTGTCATTTCAGTAGTTGAAGTCAATATTTTTACAACAGTTCCTGTTTTTTCTTTTCTGTATTTTTCTACACGAGATTTATCGTATACAGTAAATTTTCCTTTACAATTCCACCCCCTACCAAAAGATGTTGCTCTGCTATTTTCTGCTGTTTCTTTAAAATTGATAGCAATAACACCATATCTCATTCTATCATAAAGTGGAAGCATATCATCAATTTCTGTAACCGTGTTTATTTCATCTTTAGCAGCAACTCCGTATCTTAATATTTCATCTAATATATCGAGTAATGCTTGATATTCTGCATTAGCAGCAGAGAGGGTGAACCCTACAACAATATATTTGCGACAAAATCGATTAAAGCCTCAGAATGCCAATTGAGCCTTAAATTAAAGGTCCCATCTTAGCGATTTTGTCGTGAATACATTGTCATAACCACACTCAAATTGCTGCCATCTACGTCTACAAATTTTTGCGACAAAATCGATTAAAGCCTCAGAATGCCAATGGAACCTTCCTACGAAATCTCATATTTCAACCCAAAAAAAAATAAAGACCCCATCTTAGCGATTTTGTCGCAAATACATTGTCATAACCACACTCAAATTGCTGCCATCTACGGTCGCAAATATGTTGTCATTTCACCCTCTCTGCTGCTGATTAATACAAATTATTTAACCAAATATTTGATCAAGTCCAATACGATATCGTGACCGAGGGTCGTGTAAATTTATTGTTATAAATCCATATGGGGCAGACTGAGCATGACTAAAGTAATTTTTAAATCCATTGAAGTCCATATCGGAACACCATGTCTGCCAAATATTTCGTAGCGTATGTGTATCAACGCCATTGAATACAGCAAGAATATTGCAGTTATCGCGAATCACTTTTGGAATTTGAGTATATCGTTGAGTGACATATATCACGTCAGTGTTTTTATGCCTACCTCGGGAAAATATTCTAGCAGGGTTCTTTTGATTATCTAACATTACATCATCGTACACTACAAGATTGTTTATGTCTCCATCGAGATCTTCTACTGATGGTGCATCATCAATATCAGTAATAAAGTCGATTACACTTTCACCTTTAATTTCTGATGCTTTTTCATTATAATCTTTTAGCACTTCATAGCACCGTTGATCATCTACGGATGGGGCAACTAAATATAATCTATCCCACTTCATAAATCGCATTATCAAATTAAGCAGTAATTGTGTTTTGCC
Organism: Potamilus streckersoni; assembly: GCA_016746295.1. Classification (NCBI taxonomy): domain Eukaryota; kingdom Metazoa; phylum Mollusca; class Bivalvia; order Unionida; family Unionidae; genus Potamilus; species Potamilus streckersoni. The sequence continues at coordinate 914,673 of JAEAOA010000266.1, read as the reverse complement.
TGATCCAGATGGTCCGATTATAATGGCACGGACAGAATTCGGAAGCGCTGCGTGGTGTTTTACCGGTTCTCTTCTTTTAGTCGCTGAAAAGTCAATTATATTCATAACGCTATATATAAATTATGGATCTATATTGTGTTAAGTGTAAACAGCGTACTGATTCAACCGATCAGACAACCATTACAACTAAAAACAATAGACTAGCGCTTACTGGTAAGTGTGTAACATGTGGTACAAAAAAATTTAGATTTTTAAAAAAAAGCAACTCGGAGGTGATATTGCCGCAAAACTTGGAAAACTCCCCGGAACCCCATGGGCAAAATACCCCGGAGAAAAACACCTTCCAGGATATAGCTACTGTGGTCCCGGAACGAGATTAGATATCAGACTTGATGATCAAAATCAGCCCCGGCCTGGTGAGTATCCGATAAATGCTATTGATAAGGCATGTCATGCTCATGATGTTGCATATAAAAGCAATAATTTGCAACAAAGACATATCGCGGATGTAAAATTAATTCATGCCTTAAATGCTATTCCCGATAAATCCTTCAAAGAAAAATTGGCTTCATGGTTGGTCAAATCAGCTATGAAAGGCAAATTAGTGTTAGGTGCTGGTAATTGAAAACACCAGTTTTTTTATAGTATGGAATCTATTTATTATTCTCCGAAAGGATACTGGAGGGGTAAAGCAGCAATCAGTAAACTCGCTAACGCTGCAAAAGTGAAAAAATCCACTGCAAAAGATTGGTTATCCAAACAAGCTATATGGCAAATTTATCTACCACCGCCTAAACAAATTAATTATTCTCATTTTGATGTTACCGTACCCAATGAAGTTCATCAGGCTGATTTATTGTTTTTACCACATGACCATGGTTACAAATACGCGCTAACTGTAGTTGATATTGCGAGTCGATTTAAACAAGCAGAACCATTGAAAACAAAGTCAGCTTCTGAAGTCGCTTCTGCATTTGAAAGGATTTATCGACGAGGTCCTCTAAGATGGCCAAATCTATTACAAGTTGATCCTGGCAAAGAGTTTCAAGGTGCTGTTCTATCAACAATGAAAACTCATAGTGTTACAATACGACGGGGGCATACTGCGTTACATCGTGATCAGGCAATTGTAGAACGATTTAATCGAACTCTTGCAGAACGGTTATTTGGATATCAATATGCAAAAGAATTCATCCAAGAAAAACGATCTCGTGAATGGGTCCAAAGGTTACCGAGTGTAGTTGCAGCGTTAAATAACGAGATTACTCGAACTATTAATATGAAACCAAATATTGCAATAAAAAAAGAATATATTCCCGAACAACCGCAGCGGGTTAGCACTCAGCCACTTCTCGGTGATGTTACTGTGAGATATTTATACGAACCAGGAGAGCTTGAAGGCGGTAAAAGAAGAGCTACTGATCCTATATGGAGTGTTACTACGCATAAAATTTCAACTATAACGCGATCAACTGGTAGACCTCCAATCTACAGATTGGATTCAACTGCACCTCAGCGTGGTTTTACACGCGAACAACTACAAGTCATTCCGGACGATACTCAATTACCGCCACATGGTCTTAACTAGCTCCGTTACGTCTATTACACTCAAGACAGGTCAACATCACATTGTTTCTGACATGACCAAGACTGTTATTTTTTCTGTCTACGGTGAATTGTCGAGGGTCTTTATCCGAATACTGCCAGTGCATTATACAATTGCAACTGGCGCAGTGATTATTCTGTTGTTCTTTTAATGCGATTATTACTTCAGCATCAATATCAAATTCTCGTTGTTTTTTTTTGTCCTGCTGTTTGTAACCAGAGAGTTTTTTATTAATGATGCTAATATCAGTGTTATCATCGTTTGCATTAAAATCATCATCGAAAACAATCCTTCGTAGTTGATTTATTCGTCGTACTCTGGACACTGCGAGATAGACTAAATTTGACCATTCAATGCGATTATCAACTATCCAAACAATTGTATCCGTGATGGTCAATCCTTGTGACGAGTGTATTGTTGTTACATAACCAAGCGTCCATGGTGATTTATCAGCGCATAATGCATCTTCTACAGTATTGATATCAACTAGCACAATATCATTTAACACTAGAATCTGTTTCTCCGTCTGGCCTGGAATTTCAACTTCAATATTCTGCTTTCGTGTATCCAATGGTCTATAACACAACGGCACTGGAAACGTTGGGAATTTTTTCTTGTGTAGCTCAAACAACTTTTTCTGAAGTGCGTCTCTGACTATCTTTCTACTTGCTACTACAAAATCATTTGGTTTCCATTTTTCCCAAAAATCATTCAAAGGTGTTTCAGAAATTATTTCACGCGCTACTTCACATTGAATTCTATCGGGTTGTAATCTAATTAGTTTTTTAAACTCACGTAACTGCTCATCGAGTGCTCTATAGTCAGTATCAATTTCTTCGTAATAATCAACAAATCCTTTTAACCAATTATGTGGACTTCTACCAACAAATGGTGGTGGTTGACCATGATCGCCGCACAATATAATTTTTGTATTTTTTTGCAATAACCAATCAAGAAACATTTTTAATACATCTTCTGAAACAGTACATGCTTCATCCCAAATAATAACCGCTGGAATAAATTTCTCACCCATTCGCTCAGGAGTCCAAGCATCGCCCTTGTATCGAAAAAAACTATGATACGTGCAAGCTTCAACATTTCGTTGTTTGATCTCTCTCGCTAGTCTATGGGTTGGTGTGAGTACAATCATGGACGTTCTCTCTCGATATAATTCTATCGCACGTGTTGTCTTTCCAGATCCACCACAACCGTTTAAATAAACTGTTTTATATCTACAAATTGGATCTGATATCGGTGGTGCTTTAGATATAGATTTTTCACTGATAGAATTATCGTTCTTCAGGTAACTACTTTTAATCTCAACGTCTGCTGATTCAGAATAATCGCGTTGTATTTCTTGTTTAATTCGCCATGTTCCCCAAGTCTCTTCGCTATTAGTAAATTTAGTTATCTCTTTGATATATTTTTTATCGACATACATTGAATCAATTGCAACTCTGACTGCTATACTAGGAAATCTATTTATCATTGCAAATAAATTGATAGATGCATAACCCAGCATAGAAGCTCTCAAATGTAGATATGCAGAGCTTTCTCCATCACTGTAAGTAACAATTCTACCTAACTTTGTTTTATTGGACAAGAAGGCTGTTTTACAATTTGCGTATCTATTTTTCTCTACTGCATCTTTAATAACGAAGTCGTATTCGGCATCATCTATAATCAATCGTGAGGAGTGTTTTTTAAAGTTAAATTTTTTTCCACCCTGTGTAAATTTACCGATTATTCTTCGGCCGAGATCCTTTGCTTCATTATTTCGTTGATTAAATATCTTTTTTGACCATTCAATAATGTACTCCTCGTCAGCATCAATATGTTTTCTAGACTTATCGATTATACTATCAAGACATTCTGGTTCTGGTAACCAGACATTGGTTTGTTTTCGATATGAGATAATCGCTTCGCTGACAATCAACGAAACTAACACTTTACAATCAATCATATATCGCAATAACACTATTGGTAACCACATCCTTTCAGCCATGTGTCTACCAATCCAAACATAACAACACGGATGAAGTCCTTCAGCGAATTCAAATGATACTACGCAAGCAAAACCGGTCAAATCAAAATCAGGCAGTGGTCCATTAATAGCAACGCGAGTCATTTCATGTGTGGGATGTCCAAACCGTTTAAAATACTCACCAGCGAATCCATATCCTAGAAAACTTCCTGGATAACAAGCAACGATATCAACTGATATCATACTCTCACGATTGTACTTAACGTTCCATAGACCGCCATGATAATATTCCAAACAGCTGGATTGAACATCCTGTAAAAACTCTTTTCGTGTTGGTTTCCAATTATTTTTCTTTCTTGCAAAATGAGCTGCAACCGATGGAATTGTAAAACAATTTGTAAGTAACTGTTCGTAATCTTCAGATTTTTCATTAAAAACGCTAGCGTTTTCACTGAGACTTATTGCTAGATTTTTCATCCTATTATGTAGACTTTCACTACGATATAATTCACCGTTAGGTTTCACAAATTGATTGAATTGACATTCTTCATCTTCAAAACTATGAAGTAGCCATACTGATACAGGGTCGTTTTTACACAAACTAGCAATAGCATCGAATAATCTTTCTTCAGTGAGAATACCATCCTTGATGAATTCTTCTGGGATATACTTCACTGTTCTGTCTCGCGGGAATATTGTAACCGCGGATGTCCATGCGTGCTTGTTATGATCAATAATTTTGATTGGAGCTCCGTTTTTATTGTATTTCGATTCGTATAATACTTCGCCAGTTATCGTTAAAACGGTTATCGGAAATCTCAACGACTTTTCCAATCTAGCTATATCGGAAATAGTTGCTCCGTTCTCTTTCACTGTTAGCTCCCATTGATCTATTTTTTTATGTCTTAGATCGGTTAATTTATTCCCACGGAGTGCATTTGTAAAATGTTCTAAGACTCTTTGTGCCACACAGTTGAGTGGCTTTTCCGCTGACGTTGACTGTTTCATTGGTGCTAGTTTTCCAATGTCAGGGTTATTTAACGGATACATCCCATAAACGACTGCTGTTTCTGGATACGCTTTTTCATAGTATGGTTTATCAATTCCAGTTAACAGCCCTGGTCTGGAATAACGGCTAACAATGACTGATGTCCCATCTTTGAGAATTGGAACAAATTTGTCTCTTATAATATATTCGCCCGATTCTAATTTGATAATGAATTTCACTCTGATAAAATACCGTTTATTGCCAAGTTGTGATAGTATCATAGCTGCTGTTTCATCATTCATTCTAGCATCAACAACACCATCAATTCTAAATGTTGACCAGGTGTGTGATGCATCATCCTGTTTAAACTCATGAACACAATCTCGTATTTTTCTAATCAGAATTCTATTAGTTATTCTCTCTTTTGGTACGTCTTCGAGAGTTCTATCAAGATTGAATTTAATATTTTTCCGAGGCTTGATTGCCGATAATCTCTTGAATTCTTCATTCATATAAATAAGACAAGTATTTAAATAGAAAAGTTTGTTTATATATAATGAATCACTGCAAATGGCTTATGATCGGATCAGTAACCCCATGCAATAAATCGTGTAGAGGTGAATTCTGTGGATATCACTTACAGAGTGTCAGAAATAATTCGACAGGCCCGTCCCCATGCATAAATTGTGGGGTGGGTGTGAGAGGAAAATCACAATTATGTATCAATTGTGGGGGTAAGCGGTTTAGAGAATTGAAACGTTATTATGATAAACGAATAAAAAACGCCATCATTGACCCTAACCATGACTCTGTCAAAGACAAAATCATAAAAACCCCTCAAGACTACATTAATAGATTTATAATTAAAGCAAATAATGAATTAGACAAATAGTATTATTATATATAAATGGAGCAAGAATTCAGACCACATCCAATACTCGTTAATTATGAAATATCTCGTAATGGTGTTGTTAGACACTGTAGACTAAAGAAACCAATTGGTTTTGTTAATAATCAGGGATACTTGCAATTTACTGCTGGAGGAAAGGGATATCTCTGTCATAGGGCAGTCTTTGAGTGTTATATGGGACCGATTAAAGATGGCTGTGTTATTGATCACATTGATTCTAATATTCAAAATAACGCGATTTCCAATTTACAGTGTATTTCTCAAAGAGAGAATATAAAAAAAGGAAAGACAGGGACTTGTAAGTCAGTTGGAAAGAGACCAGTACAGTCATTTGATACAACGACGAATGAAGAAAGAGTTTTTCATTCAATGAATGCTGCAGGAAAATATTTTGAAATATGTATGCCTTCAGTACGAAAAGTTGCTGAAGGGATTTGTCAAACAGCTATCTCAAAGAAAAATGGACATAGAATAAAGTTTTCTTATTTACAAGATAACTCTTAATAATTACTATTTTGTTCCGTATTTTCCCCTCATTACTACTGATCGTCACGTGACTATCCTACTTTCGATATTGATTCCCGGATATGTAATTCGTCCGAGAATACATGTGAAATTGGATTGAATTAATGATGTGTGTGATCTCATGTACGTATTTAATGGTTAACTCGGTATACGTAATCAGGTATGTACGGATTTTGATTTTGTGTTATTGTTTCTTGTTTCTAAAGACTGTATTGAGAACAGCAGTTAGGGTTTTGTTGGAAAAACCTATACAGGGTAGACAATTTATTTGACAGAGATCCAAGGCCAGGGGTCTATTAATAGATTTTTTAAAAATCCCAATTACAAAGACACGTTAACAGCGTTTGTATGAAAATGAAATTACTTTATAATTACAAATTAGTGAGGTCAGGGTAGTAAAACGCGCTACATGTAGTTTAGTTTTAGTGTGGCTATGTGTAATAAAATTCAGAAAAATATCATTCTCGATTCAAGAAATAGCAGGTCCTGAATTGACAGGGATCCCCATTACGGAGTTATCTTGTCATGTAAATCCATTATTATTACGATTATTTAATCGTAATATTATAGAAATTAATAAAAAAATTGCTATTATTTAACAGTTGTATTTCTTGTTTTAATGTTTTATTTAAATACTTAGCTTCCATTGAAATTACTACACAGTATTCATTATGAAATGCTAGGAAAATAAATACACACCTACACATTGACACTGCAGTATTAGTTCACCTTATATATAATATGAGCCGTAATAAGTTTGGGGCTTTAAAACGAAGCCCACTTTGCCAATTAAAACTCCCACGCCATTGACATGGTGTGTGGTTGAATTTTTTCAACTGCAACCAGGGTTAATTTCTTGGGTTGCTTTTGATTGGCAAAGTGGGTGTAGGTCCGCCCCGTCGTTTCATGTTTGTATCGTCCTGTACTGTCCCTATCATACCATCCTATCATTTCATTGTATATATACCATCCTATCATATAACCATCCTATCATATAACCATCCTATATAATCGCATTGTATATATAACCTATAATCGCATTGTAAATACTCATTCATTGTAAATATTCATTCATTGTAAATATTCATTCATTGAATCGCATTGTAAATATTCATTCATTGTATATATCCTATATAATCGCATTGTAAATACTCATTCATTGTAAATATTCATTCATTGTATATATATCATCCTATATGTAATGTACTGTCCCCCCCCCACAACATATCTTCCGGAAGACCTAATATAGCATTTGTTACGTTAGAGCTTCCAATTGGGAGATCTATGTTTGTGGCCCTTGGGCTTATATAATGCGAAGGCACTAAATGAGTTCCAAGAATGTGCTGTCCCCCCTCTGGGCCTCTTTGACGTCGTTTGGCGCGAAAGAGGTTCCAAATGAGGCTTTATGTTATATGTTCAATGTTTGTAAAGAAATCACTTGGATTTCACGTCTAATACCCATATAACCCGCCCTTGAACTCGATTGGGGGGTTAGGGTATTGTATAAGTCTTTAATGTATGTGCCCTTTCTTGCCTCGAAACTCGAATGAGGAAGAGACGGGCATTGTATATGTTTTGTTTTTTTTTGTATATAAAAATATTTTAAAGATACAAATACATTAGTAATAATAATAAATGGAATTTCAAGATATTACATCTATCATCACAGAAATATCAAATTTAAGAAATCAAGGAATCGTACTCTCTGAATTTTTGAATGAAGACAGACTTTTGAATGAATTTGAACAAATTGATATACAATTGAAACGTGGAAGATATGTTCTACCTAAAATGTATTCACTGATAAAAAGAATCCAAAAAGCGGTTAATGCTTCTTTGTATAACAATGATATTAATTTATTCATTCGGCTATTTAGTATAGTTGAAGCCATTAGAAAGAAACTCGGGGAACAGTACCAAGTTCGGTCAGAGATTGCTTTGAAAGTGAAATCTATAAGACGTTTGATTGATGCAAGCATTGAAACCGACAATTGAAAAATCGTTAGCATTTCCAATAATGACATCAGAAGCATTAACTACCAGACTAGCCCGTGAGAGGTTAGCATTACTGAAAAAGTTTATACCAATTCGAGATAACGTGCGAGATAAACTACAACTTAGACAGCAAGCGCAGACTGACTTTTCTATTGGAAGCGAACAACTTTTTGCCCCTGTAACTAAAGCCACTAAAGATATGAAACTTGCAACAGAACGTGCTATATACGGCGACATCCCTAAAGAGGGAGCAGTACCTATTATTGATGTATTAGGAAAGATTGCTACAGAAACTGAAAAAACTCACGAGGGAATAAAACAGCTTTCAGGTGAGTTACAAACTCAGCGAGAAATACAACAAATGGGTAATATTGATACTGATGATAACCCCGTTGAAGATGCTAGTGTTTCCGTTAAAAAAAGTGTTCCTTTTAACGAGAAATTCACTGATGAAGCTATAGAAAAAATCAGACAAATTCAATTGTTGAAAAATGAAGACTATATAAAATTTGGTGACCTTGCTGTCAAAAGTTATTATAACAGGGGGGAATTTTTAAAAGACGAGTATAAAAAAAACACAATAAAACGAGATGACTGGGTGGATTGGTTATTTAAAATTAATAAAAATGAACCCGGAAAATTAAAAAAGGATACATTGGAATACAGAGCTTTTAAAATGGGAGTTGATGCGTATGGTATAGAACAACAACAACTAAAAGAACAACGAAAAGAACAACAACAAGGTCGAGGTCGAGGTCGAGGTCGAGGTCGAGGTCGAGGTCGAAGTCGAGGTCGACAATCTCCAGAAATTCAAAACGTTTCCGAACCAGAAAGTACTTCAGGAGAGGGTTATGGAAGTTCTCATCATGATTCTCATATGTGTCCTAGTAATATCATTAATGATATATCACGACTTGAGGTTCTTATGGGAGGTAAGCGAGCTGGAAATAACTCAGTCGAAATAACTAATGAAGCATTTGATATTTGCAGACGATTATTCCAAGGTGGGATAATTGATATTCATACGTATCGAGAACTCTTGGATGAGTTAATGGACGGAATTCCAGGGGAATTTAGTGATTGAAATTGTATTTAGAAATTACAAAGTCATTTCAAATAAGATGATAGTACACTATAATCACAATAAACCAACAAACGTGTATGTAGTGAACTCAAGATTGCCCGTTTATAAGGCATATTACGGTGACGGCCTTGGAAATATCATGGCTGGTTTATTCACAAGAATAGCCCCAAAAGTAGCACCAATTGCTAAACAATTAGCGATGAAAGCCATTGATGTTATTCGTAATAAGGGAATTAACGCTGTTGGAGATCTTGCAGGAACGGCCTTTTCTACCGCAAAGAATAGAATAACGTCATTGGTGAAATCTAGATTCGGACGAAAACCACCACCACCGCTACCTTCAACAACAATGATGCCTGCAAATGTCAGTAAAGTGATAAATAACGCAGTGGAACAAAAACTAGCATCATTAGCAATGACTTCACCAGATAGTAGTAATATTGCAAGTATGATAGCGGGAAGCGGTCTTGGAGGAAATCGAAAAAGAAAATGATTTAGAAAAACGATACGTTTTAGTATAAATGGCATTTAAAAAAATTGCTGATCCAGCGTTTGATATGGCAGCACCGGTGAATAAAGATGATTCTAAAATTAACTATCAGTATTATGCCTATCCTGCAAGAGAGCCTAATCAAAAGGGGAGAGTTGAACTTCAAGTTCAAGATACAAGTAGATACTTTTTGCCGTGTGAGGCGTTTATTGAAGTAGAAGGAAAACTTGTAACAGATGATGCAGCTGATACGCCATATGAGGATAACCAAAATATCCGAGTTGGTTTCGTAAATAATGGCATTATGGCGCTATTTAACAGTGCAAGATATATCATTGATGGAAAAGAAATTGAATCAATAGAACAAGATGTTGATATTGCAACAACAATAATCGGACTTGCGAGATATTCTGATGATTATACAAGGTCGGCTGGTCCGTCTATGATGTTTGCTAAGGATACTTCTGATCATCCGAACCATTATCAATTTGTTAAAGTACGAACTGCGCAAGCTACTGCAGAAGCTGATCAACAACTCGATGCTAATCCAGACCGTGAAGATAGACCAGGCGCTGCTGGATTCGACATTTTAAAAAGGGTCAATGATAATTTCAATCTAGGATTTGCAACACGAAAGGGAGCATTGAAAGGAGAGCATCGACGGTTTTCATGTGCAATTCCGTTACATCATATATTCGGATTCTGTAGAAATGTCAGAAAAGTCATCTATGGAGCAAAGCATACAGTCGTGTTAGTGCGAAAGGAGAATGACAATGATGCAATCTGGCGTGCTAATGGTGTTGTTGATGGTAAAGTCATTTTAAATAAATTGACTTTATGGATGCCCGTCTTGACACCAGCAGTTACAATAGAGCAAGAATTACTATCGTTTATGGACACAGGTGGAAAATCATTGCTAAGTTGGCTAACAACAACGACTGATACGAAGCAGGATAATGTAAATGGCACATTTACATGGCACTTAGCATCAAAACAAGGTGTTTCAGCTCCACGTCATATCTTTATAGCGTTACAGGATGCAAATCGAGTGAGTCGTCAATTATCTAGTCATATGATATTTGATAAATTAGGGGTAAGTGAAGTTTCGTTGAGAATAAACGGACAACAAGAGCCAGCAGAGATTGTACAGCTTGATTATGAAAACAACAACATAGCTCGTGTATATCATAGAATATTGTCGTATATGGGTCGTGATCAAAATGTTGATACTGGTTTGCAAATATCGCAAATTGATTTTGAAAAACACTATCCGATTTATTACTTTTCATTGGAACATCTTGACATGATGAGACAATCTGTTGTTGATATATACTTCCAAGCTCGGGTACAACGCCCTGTTGCTATAGCTGATTATAGAGCAGTTGCTGTCATTCTCAGTGATAAATCAATGTTGTTAGAAGGAGTTGGCGGACGAATGAGACTTATTGATGCACCAGTGGAAAACATGTAGTTAGGATTTTCACAATAAGATCAATTGAAAGTGTAAATTACATTTTAGAATAGAATGACATATAGTATTGTTAATGTCCAGTTGACTGATGGTCAGGTCAAGAAATTGAAATCAAAGTCGGCTAAAGAATGTGGAACTACAATAACGTTGAAACCCACTCAAATGTCCGGTGGTGCACATAAATTATCACTGACAGATCGTCAAATAAAACATTTCAATGATGCGCTAAAGAACAAACGAGGAGTTCAAATTGATTTTTCGAAAGCAGCTATCGCCAGTATGATAAAATCGGGTGGAATATTCCCGCTGTTAGCTGCTATTCCAGCATTGATTGCAGCGGCTGCCCCAGCGGTTGCGAAGGCGGCAGCGTTAGGAGCCGTTGGTACTGCTGCAGGAATGGCCCTGAAAAAAGCTACTGGGAAAGGCTATAAAAAAAAAGGAAAGGGTCTAAGACTACCAGGAACTCCACACAATTGGTACAAGGGCACGGGCCTAAGAATACCAGGAACGGCTTATTAGTGGAAAAATCCCTAGGATTTTCACCAATGTCCAATTTTGATTTAATTGATGCTGTAAAATCATTATCAATAAAAAACTTTAGAGGAGTTTTCATGAGAGATCAATTACCGTCAAAACCAATGAAAAATGAAACGGGTATTATCAATCTCGATAACAGCAGCGGAAAAGGAACTCATTGGGTCGCATATGCAATTGATCCACGTGGAATTGTCTATTTTGATTCATATGGATTAGCTCCACCAAAAGAATTCATGCGATATGTATCCACAATAACAAAGTCATCTCCAATTTTTTATTCCACGCTACCAACACAACAGTTAAATGATCCACCGATATGCGGTCGTGAGGTATTAAATGTCCTTGCAGAGATATCTAAATTTCCAAGAAAACCACCACAAGTTGTTGTTAATGAATATACTAGCAGGCAATGGCAAAACCGATAGCGTTATGATTTAGAAAAACGTAGCATTTTCGTATAATGATTGATATTTGGGGACGACCTTTATCAGAATCAAAAAAAACAGAAACCGATAGCAAATTCGCTGTCGAAAGTGTAAAAAAAATAATCGAAGATGAAATCGCCGAGACATTAAATTTGTCAAGTGTAGATCCTGGGGAAATAGTTGTATTTCAAGATCGCCAGGGCAAATTGAAATCTAGTAATGTTTCATTGGATGATGTCTTAATACGAAGACGTGACGTCGTTGAAGATACAATAGTGTTATATTCAAATGATGGAAAACTCAAACCGGGTGTACTCGTTTCTACAATCACAGATGCATTAAAAAATTTAAATGAAGAACTTGAAAAACATATAACAACATATACTTCCCTTCGTAGAAATATTATCAATAAATTCTTTGGAACACCAGCGGTAACCTCTCCATCTCTCGCTGAAATTAAATCCAATTTTGATGAAATTAAAGCTAGTATTAAAAATATTAATGATGCTGGATTTAGTATTATTAGAGATAGCATTAATAGTATTAAAAAATCTATCGAGGATATTACAAAATTTAAAACAGACAATCTTCCGCTACTTGAAAGAATAAAGATTCCTCATGAGAGAAATATCATAAATATGATATACACAGTTCTCTCTGGATCATTAGATTGGGAACCTAAAAAGAATACAGTAACCCTCACTGTGTCAAACAAGGGTATTTATCGATTAACAATAGTGTCACTGAATCAGTTTAATATATCATCATCGACTTCATATGGATACAACAACGTGATTTCAACGACTATTGACGTGGGTGAATACAAACGGTTTACAATAACAAGCACTGATCCTAATTTAAATAAGACATCATTTGTATGGTACATGGAGTTTGTAGCTGATCTAAATTAGAATTTTAAACAATTAAAAACCACTTGAGGTTTTAAAATAATATGATTCCATCATCGCAATATCGCTATGATACCGTCAAAGACTTCTTAACAAAACTCAAAACACTCATTGATGAATATGAAATAAAAATTAAAAAGTATCGCAGGAGAATTACCGTAATTGATGTTACAGTATACTCGGTATCTGGTATAATGGCCGGTGCTGGTATTATACTATCTTCAGTAACAATGGTAGCTCCGATTGCTGTCCCAATTGCTATTTCCGCGGTGACAACATTTGCTGGACTTGCAAATGCTATTACTAAAAAAATATCATCGTGTTCTCAAGAAAAACTTAACGACTATATAGTAAAACATCAAGCAGTATCTAACGGTTACTCACAATTATCCTCGTTGATGTCATCATCGATTGATGATACGATAATTACCGAAGACGAATTCTCCGCGATGATACGTATTTATGATACTACGATTAAAAACGCTAGCGTTTTTTCATCTATTGCAAAATTAGACATTGTGAATAATAATAATGTCGCAAGAGATTCAACTACTTCAGCGGATAGCAGAAAATACCACTCCGCGGAAAACAAGCATGATATCAATATCGTCAACAAACCCTAAATTCAGTGTGAATTTTCCCTCGCCTGTTTCAGTAAAGGAAATCGCGTTGGCAAAATTACGAGTGTATCATAGTTGGCCTAATATCAGATCGGTTCCATTTGGCGGTCAGAGACCTAATAATTCTCTGGTGTTTGCATATAGGAATAAAAAAGATGATGACACTCCAGATTGGAACGTTGTTTCAATACCAATTTAGGTCTTTTTAACAAATTTGGAGTCATATACTATAATCTTTAAACCACATCATGTTAGTTGCAGTTGATCTCGAGTAATCGTCGGAAAACGAAATAATATTTAAAATTGTACTTGCAACTTGTAGATGACCTGAAATATCTTCTATAGTTTGATTGGCCAGTTGATATCTAGCCCTGTTGAATAAACTTCAACCGTTATTTAAAAGAGCTATTTATGCTCCAACTGCAAATGCAGCAGGTGGATTGGCTACTGTAATAATCTGACCACGAACTTCTAACATAGCCTTATGTGGCGGTAGCAATAAATCTTCGTCTCTGGTGTTAAAGTTTCTTATACCAGCTTTATTTGGTTCGTTAGAATTCTCATCAATATACTCAACATACTCAAATTCTGTCACATCGTTGTCGATGTCATAGTTTCTGATAACTCGAGATAATTTTTAACAGACATTTTTTTTATTAGACTATATAAAATTTTATTGCGGCACTGCTACTTTAGATATCAATTTTTGTATCATCTGCTCGCCCTTTGGTGATAATAATTTTTTTTGTTGTTGCTAACATAGCTCGTTGAGTTTCTTTTGTTGGAGCGATTTCTGATATAGCTTGTTTTATTTCAGATGCAGTCGGTGGATCACCTTTTATTTTATCAGCTTTTTTTGTCCAACCGCAGTCCCAGCGGTAGATGCAGCTCCAGTTGCAAAAGCTTTACCCGCGTCAATAGCAATTGGTGCAACTTTACGCGCTATACCCGGAATATTTTCAAGAACTTTAGTAAATATATTTCCAAAAAATCCTATTATTTTTCTTCGATAAATATTTTTTCTTTGTTTCATTATATTTGATGTTGCATAATTTTTACACTTGCTCGCGTAGATGTAAATAATAAGTTACAACTTCATTATTAGCATGTAACTGTTCTCCAGATTGATCTGTCAACTGCATTATTATACTTGATATTTGATCTTGAACGTTTAAAGGACAATAGATAATATGTCGTGGAGTTATTTGCATGAGGGAACCTGGCGGAACTTCTGGTGAGAAACTATAAATCGTTTGACCTTTGCTACCTTTTGATGTATAAAAGCCAGAAGCAATAGAGCAATTTACTAATATCGTATTTACTTCTGTTATATTTACTGGCAGTTCACTGTCATATGTAATAGGCTGATTAAACGCATTGTAACTTATTTTAGTAAATCCTAACAGTTGTGCAATACTTCTCTCTCTTGGTTCAAGACCGATTAACATATTTTTCAAAGTTATCCTAGCTCGTAAGGTGTTATAATTCACTGCCAATTCAAAATCATCAGCCACACCGCCAGCTTTTGTTATGTGATCTTTGATTGTCTTGTTTAGATCAGTAATATTATAAGCTCCTTGTGGAATTTTTTTTTGGTGTAGATATTGAAGAACTTGCAAACATAGTAAACCACATTTCATCGTTAACATCAGTTTTCTCGTTAGGCATAGCATTCCAGCAGGTACAAGAAATTAATCCAATCTCATATTGTTTTGCAGGATCTAGTTGGATAGGCGGAATAAAATTTACTGAAAAATTTGCGCTATCTTTCGCAGACTCACTAGAGTTTAGTAATAATGTTGTTTGCATTCCTTTTATATTAAATCATTTACAAAATTAAGTCGCCGCGATTAAGTCGCGGTGAAAAGTTTCATATTCGTCAGATGTTAATAATTCGCTCGATCTTAGATGATCAAGTATGTCAAGGATTTCATTATCAAGTTCATCACTTTCATTCCCAGCTTCTTTTGATGATATTAATAACATTAATTTACCTGTCATTTCAGTAGTTGAAGTCAATATTTTTACAACAGTTCCTGTTTTTTCTTTTCTGTATTTTTCTACACGAGATTTATCGTATACAGTAAATTTTCCTTTACAATTCCACCCCCTACCAAAAGATGTTGCTCTGCTATTTTCTGCTGTTTCTTTAAAATTGATAGCAATAACACCATATCTCATTCTATCATAAAGTGGAAGCATATCATCAATTTCTGTAACCGTGTTTATTTCATCTTTAGCAGCAACTCCGTATCTTAATATTTCATCTAATATATCGAGTAATGCTTGATATTCTGCATTAGTTTACCTGCTTATATTATCAATATCTTTTATATTTTCTTTCCCTAAACTCCTTAGGATCTAACTTATCATTTGCTCTTTTTATAAAATGAAGTCCTTGCTCTCCAACTTCTATAAAATTTACAGTAAGCTCACCAACTCTTTGTTGCTCCTCTCTGATATCTTTTATGTCTCCTGATAATTTTTTTTATAATATCTGTTATTCCTTTCGTTGTTAACTCTGCTAATCTTCGCTCAAGTTTGAGCGGATTGTTTATCAATCGATCTGTTTCAGCTTGTCTAGCAGCAGGATCAGCTATATTTGCTGTAAGTGCCTCGATTGGTTTTCTTTTTTCTTCATCAGATCTAGTAACAAGTTTTGCAGCAGCTGCTTCCTGTTGTTCTTCAACAATTCCAACCAACCCTTTTTCTTGCAGTAGTTTAAGTTCTTTTTCTGATAGTGATTTAGTTTCAGGATGTTTACCTAATAGTGCTTCAGTAACCGGCTTGAAAATTGTATCTGTTGCTTCTGTTGCAGTCACTTGCCCACGTCGTGCTTGTTGAACTTGTTGTGTAAGCGATATTTGAGATTGAGCAAGTTTTTTTTAGATCTTCTATATGTTATCTGTATCTTGCTCGTTTGTCCATTGTTATTATTATAAATTTTATAAAATTGAAACCTCTTACTGTAAGTAAGTGTTAATACAACAGCGAAACATTTTAGTTGGATCATGTGTAAGTTTATCAAATAAGAAAAAGTTGAATTTATCTTTTGTAGCATTACGGTAAAGTTCAATAAACTTATCTTTTGTCACGTCACTGCACTGTTCGCTTGCAATATTTCTAACGTCAACATTGTCCTGTCCTGGAAATAATATAAAACAACCAGTATTTCGCCTAATAAATCTGTCAATATTATAAAAACCTTGAGCGAGATAAACAGAATAACACTGTTACGTGACAGTGAGAAATATGATCTTATTTTGTCCATCTCCATGGTATTTAGCGGAATATCGTCAAAAACTACTATCTTGTGTTCATCTGCATCAAGTTGATTAACTGGAATAAGATCTTCTGGCTGCCTAATTATAAAAAAAATCTTCACCAGCCTTAAGTTCATTACGAAGCTTGTCATTAAACTCGCTTAATAACTCATACTTATCTTGATATGGATTGATTGTGTAAATATAAACTCTGTCATAGTTAAAAGTATCACAAAGAAGCAAATTCAAAAGCAAATTTGTTTTCCCCGATCCAGTTCGCCCAAACATAAGATAATGACAATCAGAAAGTTCATTGTTATGTTTGTGCTTCACCAGTCTCTCTGTATCAAAGTTTAATATCGACGATTTTGCCATTTTTTATAATATCAAACAAGTGTTGAGAATTTTATCTAGGACAGTAAATAATGAGCTACTATACAAAATTTGGAACACTATCAGGAGATTTATCCACAAAAGGTTATCAAGGTGACTTATCCAAATATGCAACTCTTGATCAGCTCAAAAATGAAATCAATAATTTACTAAATGTTGCCAATGTAGATCCAAATGAATTAGTCATTTTCCAGGACAAAGAAAGACTATTAAAGACAAGTAATGTAAAACTGTCAGATGTACTTGTACGAAATGCTGATGCGTTTACTGATAATATCGTGACTTTTAACAATCGATGTAAGATACAAGATTCTGGTAGGTCAGTGAATGATTTTGTTAAAAAAAGCTGGTGATTTATTTAGTGGGAATATTGTTATGAACCAGAATAAGATCACAGATCTTGGAAACCCAACTACAGATGGAGACGCTGCCACTAAGAAATACGTCGACGATCAAGAATCAAAGTATGTGTCAGTCAATAGTGGTATGATGCATGCATTTCTCAATATAAACAATAATTCCATTACTAACCTCAGAACACCCGAGTCTGATTTTGATGCTGTAAACAAAAAATACGTCGACGATCAGGACGTTCCAATCAGTAGTAAAATAACAGGGCTCAAAAATGACTTTACCGATCACGTAAAAACGTTTTTAAATTTTCGCAGAAACATAAAAACGCTTAAAGATGATTGTTTTTGGAAATCCATCAAATGTTAACATTACACTCGCTAATATTAACACAAAACACAATGTTATTATCACAGAACTCAATAATATTATATGAGGAATTCCTAGTATTGTTGAGAAAACGAGTATGGTTAAAATCCCTCACAAACAGATTAAAAATATTGTGTATACTGTTGCTTCTGGGTCTGGTATGTGGACAAAGCAAACTAATAATTATATCAAACAAACTACAGATGTTACTGGTGTGTATAGATTCACAGTGATTAGCGTTGAATTTTTTAATATTTCAACTACATCTCCATTACGTAATTTGGATACGTCTTCTGGAACTATATCTATATTATTATTAAAAGGTATTGAAGAAACATTTACACTTGAACTAGTTAATACAATTCCAGTCGAAGTCGGTTATAGTTGGTGTTTGGAATTTGTAGCTGAATTACTAATACCAAGACTTAGGATTATGTAAACAAATATTATGATGAAAAGAAATATAGTTGATTTCAATCATATTTCAAAAGATATTGCAGTTCAGGATGTGGAGGCACTAATACAATACAACAAATATTATCATGAAAAAACTTTGGTGCGTAAAAAATGTTACAAATACTACAACAAGATCCTTCGGGTAATATCATATCTACCCTTGTTAATGACCAGTTCTGGTATAATTTCAAGTGGGATATCATTAAATCCCTTTTGTTAATCATATCCGGTATTAGTGTTTCACTTACAGCAGCGTGTACAAAAGTAGAACCAAGACTTTTGATAAAAAAGCACGGATGTTTAACATCGGTTATAAGTTACAAGAAACTAATTGGTCAGATCCGGTCTTTCCTACGAGGAGTCAAATATAATATGGATAATTATTACCTGAATTTCATCTTATTGACAATATGTTAACAGACATTCTACCAAGGAGGGTTAGCAAATATGAAAAAAATTATCAAAAAATATGAGTAACGTATAATTTTATCTAAACTTAAGATATAATATAACTTACCTTCATCATTTTCATTCTAATGCTAGTTTAATTTCCGCCTTGTTAACTGAAATCGCCACGCTCTAATGCGCAGTTTAATTTTCACCCTGCACAGCATATGTTATCTGATGAAAATCTTGTGGTAGACTGATTATAAAACCCGGCTTGCCGTCTTTAGAATAATCGTAAATATTCCACGCATGCGCTGTTCTAACAAGTTCGTCACCTTTATATGACAGAGCTTATCTGGATGAATCATAGCATTCCAACACCTGTTGTTTTGTCTGGTTACAAAATACCTGTCTGTATATCAGTAGTAGAGGAAAAATAAGGGTTTGGGCTAAAACTATTGTTTTCTTCTACTACTTCCTCTATGGCTGAAGACGAATCTTTGTGAACTCTGTGTTCTTGCTTCTGTTTTAATTTAAGGTATGTTAATTTCATTTCAGAGCCAGATAGAAAAGTATTTTTCAATCTAAAACAGCTTTTTCGAAAAAGAATGTCTCCTAACATATATTGGATCAAAATAATTTGAATATATTCCTTAGTTACAGAATTATTTGCCTCTCAAACAATGTCTGGCAAAATAATCCTTTCCTTTTCAAGGACTCAAACTTTTCATGGAAAGGATTTAAAATAAAGTTCTCTGCTGTTCTCATCTGTTATCTGAACGTTGTCCATATTAGGTATTGCACTAACACACATGACTGGTTGGATAAGTTCAACAATGGCAGTAATTCCCACATGGTTATTGGCCTCGTCTACCATGGTTACCAAAAGGCTGCCCTGGAAGCTCTGAGAACTACCATCCAATATGATACCGATAAAGTTGGTTTAGGGTCGCTTAATTTCATGTGAGTAAAACGGTCTTCTAGAACATTGGCCACAAGAGAGTAAATGTCGCACTTCGGTACTCGACACGCCGTTACGACCCTGATAGATAGATAGATAGATAGATAGATAGATAGATAGATAGATAGATAGATAGATAGATAGATAGATAGATAGATAGATAGATAGATAGATAGATAGATAGATAGATAGATAGATAGATAGATCGATAGATCGATCGATCGATCGATCGATAGATCGATAGATAGATAGATAGATAGATAGATAGATAGATAGATAGATAGATAGATAGATAGATAGATAGATAGATAGATAGATAGACAGAATTAAGTTCTTGTTTGTTAGTTGAACTTTTTTTATTTCATTTTTATTTAATTATGTGTTATTGTAAATATAACTTTATTCACTAGAATTGACATTTTCCAGAAAATTAACTGCAGTTTTAGTAAATAATAAGTGTTACTACATTGCAATGTTTAGCTGAGCTAGATCCTGACCTTAATTCAAACTTGTTCTACACAACCTGAAAAGTGTTGGACATAATCAAGGTCATACTTATTCTAAGTAAACAGCGTTTTAGCTTGAACAAAATTATTTCCAGTGTAGGAATCATTGAAATTTAGCTAAGGTTATACTAGCATAAATGACAGTGGACTCTTACTTTTTCTTTTTATGCGCCCATTGGACTAAATAATCACGTGACCTGAACACGTGGGTGTGAATTGAGTTTTAGCTGGGGCTAAATCTGAAGTTTTATAGTAAGATAGTCGTAAATTAATACATTTATAGCTCAAAAGTAATTTATGTTGTGACCAGTTTAAATTGAACTTTGTATTTAAAATAATTTATTCAGCCTGGAAAGTACTTGCCTTTTTTAACATTGTTCGACAAAGACATATATTGGAAATTCTTCGGAATTTTATAGCCTGAATATAATTCTTGATTCATAAAATTCAACAAAGAAATGGTAATACGCCAACGCTAAATCGAACATATAGAACGTCATCATTTTCCATTTCACTTCATCGGGATTCAAGCTTTGATTCATTTAATACTTTTAAGAAGTATAACATATTTTCAATGCTAATTTTAATGTTTGGATATGATTCACAATCAGTAAGTATTTTTTCATAGATGTTACCTTATTGTCTTGGGAAAATGTTTTTGCTAAATTTGATAATGTTTGATGGATTCACTCTTTGTTAACTAAGTTAACTAAGTAAGAGTCTAGTCAGGCAAGAACATACATACATACATACATACATACATACATACATACATACATACATACATACATACATACATACATACATACATACATACATACATACATACATACATACATACATACATACATACATACATACATACATACATATATACATACATACATACATACATACATGCATGCATGCATGCATGCGTGCGTGCGTGCGTGCGTGCGCGTGTGCGTGCGTGCGTGCGTGCGTGTGTGCGTGCGTGTGTGCGTGCGTGCCTGCGTGCGTACGTACGTACGTACATACATACATACATACAGACATACATACATACATACATACATACATACATACATACATACATACATACATACATACATACATTCATACGTACGTACGTACGTACGCACGCACGCACACACACACACACACACACACACACACACATACATACATACATACATACATACATACATACATACATACATACATACATACATACATACATACATACATACATACATACATACATACATACATACATACATACATACATACATCCGTATAATGTGTAAATATATTTCATTGGTGTATGTCTGTGTTATGTGTATATTAAGGAAATACTACTACAACTTGTCCTACAACTAAATGAAGCCCTGAAGATAATACCTTAAATCATATTTTACTTAGACTACGCCTAAAGTCTATTATATTGGACAATATTTCAAAATGTTCCGTGTAAATTATCCTCAATTCCGTTATGATTATATAATTTTCATTTTGTTATTTATTTATTCATTCTTAATATGATTTCTATCAATTTCACTTATTTCGTCTTTTGTAATTCTTCAAATGCAACATTTACATACAGTTTTTGTGATTTTCGAGGCATAATTGACGTTGAACATATACTTTGAACCACTTTGTTCTTAGTACTTTACGTTTCTTAAAACCGTAAATGAAACATAATTCTAGGATTCTGATGTCATACTCATTTATGTATACAGGATACATTTATTAGCAGTCAACGGTCTACCCATGTCAGCTTGTTAAACTAATAGAGAATGTCATTATTTTATCGTTTTCTCACGGTTTATGAAGGTACTACAAAGCCATTGATCGAAATAATTAGATTATGTATAGTTCACTGCGTCAATTAGGTTTAGCATCATGCTTGAATTAATTTTAGTAAAATTGCATGTAAACAAAGATTTTCGATTTCAGTCCTGTAACAATATCGACAATGGGATATAATGATGGCTTGTGAAAAATACAGTAGGCTATATACCACATAGTGTGATAGAGACTGAATTCAATAAGTTTTTTATTTCATAGCATTCATATATTTATCTCTTTTGTTGCTTCAAAATTGTACAAAAAGAAAAGTGATCAATCAGTTTTGAATAATGTTTAGAGCGTCCGCCTCAGACGCTGAGTGTTGTGAGATCAAAACCCGGCCGAGTCATAAGAAAGACTTATACAATTGGTACTGGCAAATGCCTTGCTTTGCAGTCAGCATTAAGACGGTTAGTGTTAGATCTGGTCAGCTTGGTGTCAGGATAATATGACTGTGTGGGACATTACACTGCATGTCTGACGCATGATACACCAGTGCTCGATATCACTATAAACAGTCATAGAGGAAACATTGGAGAGATATGACGAAATCTTGTCAAAGCAACGGTACAAATATCATACACACTTACGTAATGTTTATTTCTCTACTAAGTATTGAAGTACGTGTAGAACAATAAAAAGTGCTTATATGTATTGCTTGGTACAGCAAAATTATAAAAGTTTTATTGCTATCTATAATAAATCATTTCTTAAGCACAAAATCAAAATAGATATTGGTTTCGTTCTTTTAATAAAAATGACCTCTCTAATAATGTCAAATAAAATGGCTGCATCTAATTCAGACCAATTTATTTTTTCCATTATCGATTGAAATGTGTGCTTTTAAGAGCTAGAGTCTTAGAAACTTGTCTCTGTATATTAATAATATTACACACACTAAATTAAAGATGAGAGCTATAATGGAGCCTTAGTTATCGACACGAATATACATTCATTTGATTTTATCTAAATAAATACATATGTGGTGAAACATAATGATGTAAAACAATACAATATTAATTTCGTCTATCATCAGGTAACATATCCTTTCAACATTTTTCTGCACAAAATACAAATGAGATTATGATGCAATTGAGCCCAACTTGCACGGTTCATAGATGTTCATAATTTGTCCCATCCACTCCTCATTTCTTACCAGATTTCACACTAAGTAATACAGATTAAAACTTCTCATATGTGATGATGATCGGACACTGCATTATAGTAGGACTCTTTGCATACTATTTCAAAAATTTCCAAATGCATTTATTTACTGTCTTACTTTAGAGGTGAATACAAAGTGTCAATTAATAGCCACCACTGATTTGCACTGCACACGGAAGCAATAAAGCTAAATTAAATTTGACACGGTTTAACTTTGTCGTTTGATAGCTAGTCAAATTTGGTTTCGATCTATTTCCACAAGCTTATTATTGCAATCACGTTCTATATATATTATTGTTCCATCTGTGATGTGGATATTTCGAACCTCTTTTTTCATTAATGTAATTTGGCAATAAATATTTATATTTGCAGAGAGAGAGAGAGAGAGAGAGAGAGAGAGAGAGAGAGAGAGAGAGAATGGGTAAGACGAGAGCGAAAGAGCATGGGGCACAAAGTTCGGAGCAGAGGGGACATGAAAGGATTGTGACCAAATGTATACATTTTGCACATATCCTTGGATAATATGTATATATTGGTAATTTAATATAAGGTTGCCAATGACAAACTTGGTTTAGCACAACTACCGTCAACAGTTCAAATGCTCTGATAATATTGGGGAAAAAAATTGTGTCACGTAGACTTGCAAATAGAAATGTTATATTGAAAAAATATATGCATACACTTATTTAAAACACATAAAAAAGAAATAAAACTTCAGTCAGATAACTGTGTGTATGTAACGTTAATCAACAAGATGCTTTTGATTTTAAATGCAAACTATATAGCAGTTTAAATCCGACCCACTATACAATTTAGAAGTAGGACACATTGGTCGTTGCCATCTAAATTACCTTAATAACTTGTAAGGTCTTTGATATTTTCCAAAACCTGATAATAACACCTGAAATACTGTCAAAATGCATGTAGGCCAATCTACGTTCTTATCTTCTTTGTTACTAATGTAATACAATATAAGAGATGCCTATTTCGTTATAACGCCTCGTGTAAGCAATTATTAGATTTCTGTGATTACTGGTTTGTCCATTGGAATTAGGAGCAATATGAAATATCACTAAGCCCGAAATAAGTAGCCTATTACCAGGAGCAAACAGCACGGAGATAAAATGGTAGTGAGTTACCATGATGTCATTGTTAATGAGTAGCGAATTCAGACCCAAACCGCATTGATGTCCCTGTTATTGTGTAGTCCTTATTAAACTCTAGTGGTCTACATTGGGGTTGTGACTGCAGTGGCAGTATTTACGGTAGGAAACCAGTAAATTACACAATTTAATTAAGAAGAATATGCATTGAGACCATACATTGACTGGATTAAGGTGGCGTAGTTAAAATAGTTCCCTGTTTTAGGGGATAGTTGTAGAGTATCTTTGGCGTGAACGGCTGAGGGTACGGAAAGTTGATGAAGAGAAACTATGCAGATGTGCGGTTGATACATATTTGGCAAATTGTGAATAATGTTCGTTTAGTTTTGCTAATTTCCTTTCTTTTAGCCTTATTTTATTTTTATCCAATAGGCATTCTCTGTACCCTAAGGAGCTTAGAATTTATAGCAACCCCTTTAAAAGTGTATCGAATATTCTAATTCTCTCCCTACTCTGCGTTTGTAATTGCAGTCAACCCATTGTGTAATATAACCATTCTTTCTTGCTGCACATCTTGCGCAAAAGTAGTTATATGACGGTGATACAAACTCTGTTTTCGGTTTAATGTGTTTGTTTATGAGCGACCTTAACACCTTTATCGATATTTCGCCCATTCAGGAATTAAGGATGTCATTAAAGGTCACCAGTCTATTTCTGCCATCATGTTAAGCGCATATTTCAAACCTTTCCAGGATGTGTCAAGGTACGGTCAGAACCCTGGTTATAACAAATGCTTTCTAAAAATAGACTTAGATTACACTGATGGTCAAACCTTAGCATGAATTATATTTAAATTAAAGATCATTAAATGCTGTATTTTTCGATCATATTACAGGCAATACTTGTGCGTAGTGCATAATACACGAGGTTCTTTTCCTCGAAATCTGGCAAAAATTTAATTCAAGCATTTTTTTAATTTCATGTCTCCAACGTTTTCACTCCCAGTGTATCGGTAGCAATACGTAAATCTATATCTTGATACTAATATGTGTAACATGTGTAAGATAATATTTATTGCTTGAATTTATATTGTAAACATTAACACTAATAAAGCATTATTAAGGAAAAAATCGTTTGGCAAAATCTAAGCTTTTCTTTCGTATGGTTTTGCAAAACTTGTACGACACATGCCACATTAAAGTGTTGCATATAATGATACACCATATATATTTATGGACAACATCTATGTAAGTTTATTTTTATGTTTGTGTGGGTATTGAGTGAAAAAGAGGGCATTCAAAAATAACTCGACTTCACTGACTTATGAAAATATCAGTTCTAGATCTCGTCATATCGATTAAACCAGATTGTGATTTTCAATTATGCTATAGCAGGCTCTATCCATTTCAAACTCTTTTAATAAATACGCTTATTATCTTTCTAAATATGACCATGAGCTTTATCTACAGGTACTTTTTTATCCATATTCTAAAAACATGTCCTATATAGTTAAACCGGTTTACATGCGTGAATTTGTTAAAACACTAGCGATTAATATTGATAATAATTTTTTTAATTAAACTAGAATATCACTTTAAAAGAAAAGTGACTCTAATAGTTTTTTTCTGGCTTTAATTTCATTGAAAGAAAAAAAATTCAAATGTAGGCTGACGTTGAGAGTTTTTCTAATCGGTTGACGAAATTGTCATCGACTCATTGTGACCTTATTGTAAGAAACAATATCACAAAGAATGTTTCGCAATTTAACGCAGACGATGAAACATAATACAAAGGCTATTAACACACACACACACACACACACACACACACACACTCTCTCTCTCTCTCTCAGAGAATTATATGCATTTTAGATCGAGTCAATTTGACCTCTATATCTGTTGTGTCCTGTGAAGTTGAATATATTTCTTTTATTTGTTCCTGCACATAATTTCCTGTTTTACACTGTTATCATGCTATGACCTGGTCAGTTTAAATATATCTCTATATCAGCTACCTCGTTGTCAACGCAACCATTATTATTAAGTCAACTCAACCAATATCAAGTCAAAATAACGCATGTTTGCTTTAAAATTTGAAGTTATACCCACCCTACACCAACCCTCAAAACCCCGAGTCTGGAAAAAGCTACCCAGAGGACTGAAAACTATTTTTGATTGCAAATAATGCAGATGTTTAATACTTATACGATACAGCCGTCAACGAGCTTATTTTCATTATAGTAAGAGACCGGAATCAGACAGTCTTTATGGCAACAACTTCCCTGAGATATTTCTGCTGATGTCATAGACTCTTATATACATATAGACATTGTAGGTATGTGAGATAGCTTTATCTATCCCCACATGACTATTTGAAAATGACTACTGTGTTCCTGGGCTCTTCCACCGCCATGTGTTTTTTATAATGTGCTGAAAAATAGTGATATATATATATATATATATATATATATATATATATATATATATATATATAAGAGAGAGAGAGAGAGAGAGATAATGCTGCGAGGACGTATTCTTTCATATCTGCATAACCAAGTCTTGAACTCTATCCAGTCATGTCCGTGTCGTCCGCTTACTATTTTTTGTGTATGTCCTCGTCGTCGACACACATCACGTCTATGTCTTTGCCGTTAGAATACTTACTTATGTCAGCAACATTGTGGAAGAAATATTGTTTTTGGGCCCGCATTATCCAGTCGAAATGGCTCGGTCATGTTGGGGTGGAACCATGCGATTGCTATTTCATCCTGTGATTTCTTGAACATTGAGCAGTCGGCCTAAAATAAGTCACCAGGTTCCTTGCCGTGACAGTTCGGTTCAAAGCTGGAGGTTTTGTAGACGAATTCACAAAGTTCGGATTCAACGAAGTAGTTGATGTTGCCGCCAGCTGTGTCTTGGTTGCATACTAACCTGCTTCAACTGGAATCCAGCCTGATCTTTCTGCACGGGCCCGAAGGTGCCTATTCTTATGTCACATACTTACAACGTTAACGTGTTTCTAAACAAACTTGTCTAATCAGCCGATATCGCAACATCTAAGGACAGAAGGCTGAATAATTTAACGGAATGTTTATTGGGTTATCGAAACAATAATAATTGAGCTCAGATGGCAGGTGGTCCCAAGTGGCCGATTGGTCTAAAATGATAATTGTTACCAATATGAATTTATTATAAATATTGTACTATGCTTGTATGATCCTCTTCTATCTACGATTTAATATTTAGCCGTACTTTCGGTAAGATTGGCAACTGATTTTACATTGCTTTTCATTATGTGTCCATTGTAATTCGACATTTCTTCTAGCAGATAAATTTAACACCATGAATTATCAATTCAGATTTTTTACGAATGGTATCCATATGTATAACTGGAAACTAGTTTAACTAGATTAAATGGAAGAACTTAATTAGGCACATACATGCTGTAAATTGACCATTGAGGAATATGGGATTAATAGTAGCACAACAAATGTAATACACTTTATGCCGTCTTTATCCACACATATGGTCCAAGTTTATTTTAACTGTGATGTCACCACCTTGTGCTATGCTCTGCTGTATCCCATATACCCTCAATTTTGTGAAGCATTGCATTGTTTGGAAACCACTTAGCTATCTAACGTTCTCAGATTAGAGCTGACACATGGTAATATTCAACCGCGCGTTCAAGCAAAAATCACAGACTTGTAACACTATTTTATTGTTTCCATTACAACCTACTTTTCGTTCCGTTACAAATATGTGAGCTTTCATTTCGTTTCCTCATTTATTAAAGTGAATGTTCCTTCAATTTTGTTAATTTCAATTTTTTTAGTCTTATTTTATTTTTCCCCAAAAGGCATTGTCTGTACACTAAGCGGCTCAGATTTTATATCATCCCCTTCAAAAGTATATTTTATGTTTCATTCCTCTCTACACTCTGCGTTTCTAATCGTGGTCAACATAATTTGTAATATAACCATTCTTTCTTGTTGCACATCATGCACAACCTTGACTCTAAGACTGTGATACAAACTTCTGATTTCGGTTTGATGTTTTTGTTTATAAGCCACATAAACAAGTTTTTTGATATATCACCCACTCATGAATTGAGGGTGATGTCATTAAAGGAAACATGTCTATTTCTGCCATCCTGTTAAGCGCATTATTCAAACCTTTCAGGGATGTGTCAAGGTACGGTCAGCACCCTGGTTATAAAAAATGTTTTCTAAAAATACACTTAGATTACAGGTAGACCACAGCATCTCTAATGGTCAAGAAATAGCATGAATTATATTTAAATCACAGATCATGTTCGGGTCAGATTAAGGACAATAATTTTGAGGAGTGAATAATACATGATTTTAATTCCTTGAAATCTGGTTAAATTTTAATTCAAGCAGTTTTTAAATTTCATGTCTCCAACTTTTTCATTCTCAGTATATCGGTAGCAATACGTAAATCAATATTTTGCTACTATTGTTTAGAACATGTGTAAGATGATACATAGTGCTTCAATAAACATTGTAAACTGTAACAATAATAAAACAATATATTAATTAAGCAATATCTAAGTTTTTGTTGTGCATGGTGTTGCAAAACATGTTGGTCAAATGCTACATTAAAGTGTAGTATACAATCTATTTCCATATTTATTGATTGACAATATCTATGTAAGTTGTTTTGTGTATGTGTGCTTATTGAGTGGGAGTGCATTAACAAAATAGCACGACATCACTTACTTATTGAAAAATCAGTTCTAGATCTCAGATCGATTCATCCAGATCATGATTTGCACTTATGCTATAGCAGGTTATATCCATATCAAACTTTTGATAAAAATCGCTTATTATCTCTCTAAAAGTGACCACAAGTTTCATCTACAGGTACCTTTTCCCCCATATTCTGTAAACACTATCAGAGATAATTTAAACCGGATTACACGCATGAATGTGGTAAACCACTAGCGATTAATATTGATAATACATTATTTAATTAAAATAGAATATCACTTTAAACGAATAGTGAGTCTAAGATTTGTTTCGTTTTGGCTTTAATTTCATTGAAATAAGAAATTAAAAATTCAGGCTGACGTTACAAGTTTTTCTAATCGGTTGACGAAATAATCATCGGCTCATTTTGTCCTTATTTTTAGAAACATCACAAATTATATTTCGAAATGTAACGAAGACGATGAAATATAATACAAAGGCTTCTCTCTCTCTCTCTCTCTCTCTCTCTCTCTCTCTCTCTCTCTCTCTCTCTCTCTCTCTCTCTCTCTCTCTCTCTCTCTCTCAGAGAACTATATGCATTTCTGATCGAGTCAATTTCTTCTTTATATTTATCGTGTCCGGTGAAGTTAAATTTAATTTGTTCATAATCCTGGTTAAAATTACTTGTTATACACCGTTATCTTGCAATGACCTGGTCAGTTTAAATATAGTAGTATATCAGTTACCGCGTTGTAAATGCAACCAATATTAAGTCAACACAACAAAGATTGAGACAAAGTATCGCAAATTTGACGTTATACCCACCCTACACCAACCATCGTAATCCCGAGTATGGGAAAAGCTACCCAGTGGACTGAGTACTATCTTTGATTGCAAATAACGCAGATGTTTAATACTGATATGATATATCCGTCAACGTGCTTCTTTTCATTATAGTAAGAGGCCGGAATCAGAAAGTCTTTATGGCAACAACTTCCTTGAGATACTCCTGCTGATGTCATAGACTCCTGTATACATATAGACATTGTGGGTATGTGAGAAAGCTTCATCTATCCCCACATGGCTAGTTGAAACTGACTAGTGTGTTCCTGGGCTCTTCCACCGCCATGTGTTTTTAATAATGTGCTGAAAATCGGTGATAGATAGATAGATAGATAGATAGATAGATAGATAGATAGATAGATAGATAGATAGATAGATAGATAGATAGATAGATGGATAGATAGATAGATAGATAGATAGATAGATAGATAGATAGATAGATAGATAGATAGATAGATAGATAGATAGATCGATCGATCGATCGATCGATCGATCGATCGATAGATAGATAGATAGATAGATAGATAGATAGATAGATAGATAGATAGATAGATAGATAGATAGATAGATAGATAGATAGATAGATAATGCTGCGAGGATGCCTTCTTTCATATCTGCATATCTCCGTCATGGAAACTCTATCCAGCTATGTCCGTGTCGTCTGTTTACTAAGTTTTGAATATGTGCTCTTCGTCAACACACATTATCACGTCCATGTCTTTGCCGTTAGAATACTTACTTACGGCAGCATCCTTGTGGAAGAAATATTGTTTTGGGTCCAGCATTATCCGGTCGAGGAGGCTCGGTCATGTTAGGGTGGAACCTTATGATTGCTACTTTATCCTTAATTTCATGAACATTGAGCAGTCGGCATAAACTATCCAGAAGTCACTAGGCTCCTTGCCGTGAACGTTCTGTTCAAAGATGAAGATTTTGTAGACTAATTCACAAAGTTCGGATGCACCGAAGTAGTTGATGGTGATGTTGCCACCAGCTGTGTCTTATTTGCATAATAGCCTGCTTCACCTCTAGACCAGTAAATTGCCTGATCCTTCTGCATGTGCCTGATCGTATGTCACATGCGCCACGGGATCTAAGCACAGAAGTCTGAATATTTGAACGGAATGTTTATTAGGTTAACGAGAAAATAATCATTAATTTCAGATGGCAGGAATCCCTAGTGGCTGATTGGTCTTAAGCGATCATTTTTACAATTCATTGTCATCTCACCTTTGTCTACAAGGCTTCAAATCTCGGGTTTAGTCTGTATAGCTACTTATGAGAGTTTGCCAGTAGCTCTTCCGAGGTCTTTGGTCCTTTCATGTGTTTTCTCGTGGGGTTTTTTTCCATCATTTATACTGGCTTACGTGTATAGCCTTTATTGTGGTGCAAAAACGAAGTTGAAAACAACAACAACAAACTCAGTTAGCTAACCAATAATGTATGAGCAGAAAAGCACGAACTAAATCATTATACAAAGCGCAACCGAATGAATCACGAGAAATAGCGACAGAAGACTAGTCATCAGGCTTTCCAGATTGTGTCTCATGTTTCATGTAAGGCCCACCTCGACCTTTTCTTGACCGGTGAATGATGGGGCCTCCATACCCAGGAGATCAGACTCGCCCGGTGCGCAATGTTCAATGACCTGCAAACGACTGCAATGACTGGAAACGTCGAAACCTTAGGAGCGACTTCTACGTAGGTAAGATCTAACATGACATATATGCCATAATTTTCCTCTATGGATTTTACAGTCACAATATAATAATTCAGTCGAAAAACAATTAACATTGCAGGTCACAATGAGGTGCTTGACCTTGTCACTCTAATATGATGCAAAGCTTATCACTCTCTTCATCAGCAAAAGATACAAAATGTTGGTTGCATGACATAGGGTTATGTGGCTTGGGCATGAGAGTGACTGAGAGGTTATCTATCATTCAAATTGATTAATTCTAACAAGACCCTCATGCTATATCTGACAAAATTTCAGATGGTCATGGTAACGGCGATGTATGCGAGACAGATCTCTATCTGATAGCTAAGAGTTAGGCAGCAGGAGCTATCTAATAGTCGCATCGTACCAATGATGATTTCTTGCTGCTGACCTCAGCCTTGAAGATGCAGAAATCACCCTTGAGGTAAAATTCAATAGGACTATGGTAGATGGATATTTCCTAGTTGTCATGTTCTCGGGTTTCTTCGGCTTTGTATCACGTATGCTGCACTCGAAGAACACTGGGACACTCTTGGGTGAGAACCGCATATCTGTGAAGGAGGGCATCGGGTGAGTGTCAAACGAAAAGTGGAACAGGCATGAGCCCATGACTATGTTAGCAACAAGTGAGTCGTTCAGCCGATTGCATGTCAGATCTATGGTCTTTCCATCGATGCCTCTATGACAACGTATTGCACGTTGTGTTGCAAAGATCATCATCAGCAGTGTGAGCCTCAGCTAAATGAACCACTCAAGAGCTGTCTACTGGACCTTCCCCACATCCTTTGTTTGGCTTTAGAAATGACAGCGTTTCTATGAGAGCTGTCCTCTTAGAGCTTCGTAATATCGCTGTCTAGATCTTTGAAACTGCTCCGATAATGGATCTAAATTTGTCACCGATTAGTTAAAATAATGCACACGGTATTTTGATAGTTTGTAGCTGACCCTCGTAACCATATAGTTAGCCTTGGTGTGTTCACGGTGAGAAAGCTTGCGCAACAGCTTCTTATACATTAGCTGAGCATATAGTTCGTGAGAATACTGCCACTCAGTATTTCCAAGTGAATGTCTTTATCGGTTTGCGTGAAGTATGGATATTTGGTGTGGGACATAGGCATAGTAGGTAGAGAGGTTTCGTCAGTTGCTATCAGTGTGTTGCGCGGGGTGGACTCGAATGCCAACTTTATAAATGACATAGCCTGTGCTGGCCTTGTAGGTAGTGTCAGTATCCACCCACGACAGTTCAGGCATTACAAGTGAAGAAGTATGTCCACAGGGTTTAATACAGTGAGACTTGATAAATGTATCTGCATCATGGATAGCGTATGTCCATACGGTCCGTAGATGTAGAAATCTATATGGCTGCAGATCAAGTAGAATCTATGGCGGGAAGATCGCCTTGGTGACTTCAGCCTTTTTGTAAGGACCTAGGGCTTCACCTCATTGTTAGTAACGTCGATTTCGTAGGATTCGGATATCAGCCAGCGAACCATTTAGTTTGCCCTGATGTCCGGTGAGAATCCGTGGTTTGTAGGTTGGGATGCCAGGCACGAACATTAGATAACAAAACCATTTTAAATGCTTAGAACGCGACGAAATCACCAGGTTAGTACGTGCTTTGGTTTCACATCATCCGAACCGTTTTCAGAGAGTCCAAAATAACTGTATGTTTTTTTCGTAGCTGCTAAGTCTGCCACGAATATTTTACTCTCTAGCATCTTCCGATCTTTCCTACACCCATACCTCCCGTCCTAGGCAGACTAAATGTTCATTTATGGAGATTACACTTGTAAACAAATGTAGCATTATATGACCGGCAGTCATTCTTGTTCTTTGAGCACTCTCACTGAATTTACTTCTGACACTTTTGTTGATAAGCTTAAGTCACTTTTGTACAACATTTAATTGCAGTATTTTGGGTCAGAATGACTGAAACTACCTCTGATTCATACCAGATTAGGTAGTGTCGACTCACTTTGGTAAATATATGTGCCCTTGTATGAATGTTACATGTGTAGTCTATGGGGTTCATGGATGGCGGAGGATTATAGCATGGTTTCTTCATCATTGCAATGACATTTTTCCAGCCACACAATCAACGGCCCGTTTCATTCAGAACTGATCCAAATACTGGTTTGTGACTTTTAAGGTCAAAACGACAAATTATACTTTTCCATTCCAGCATTATCTCATCGTAAATATTAATATTGTTCTTGTTATTTTTAAGCTCGCGTGTCCCTTGGATAAGCATCGATATCGCATATTCCGTAGGAAAATGTTACTTGGTCTAGTATGCCTTCAGCCAGGTTCAGTTCAGGTTGTCCACAACTGACAGCGCACAGCAGTGCGAACTATTCGAGGAATGTGTTGTCACTAATTTATCGCAACTCATAACGTCATTGAGTCTTTCGCGCTGTATGCAAACCATACATAACACGTTTAGTTTTTGATTACGCTGAATGTATTCTTCGTGAGTTTAAAGCTGTTTCGAAACTTGAGGATGTTGATGAATTTCTTAGCGACGCTTCACAAACGTCGAAAAGTTAACTTGCTATATAGCAGGGATCATTTGACCAGGCTAGGACATTTATCGTCTTAGCTATGACGTGCTAGATTAACGTTTGGTTTTTTTAGCAGATTGATAATGGAAATGTTTCGATAAGCCTACGCTGTGTGAGGTTTTCCACGGTGTAACCTAGCAAATATCTTTTTATCTGAATGGTTTGGTCGGATTCCCGTTCGTTCATTAGGGTCATTTATGGCTTCAAACGTTTACTCGTTGATGATGTAACGTTTGTAAATAGGTGTATACTGCTATATAATTAGGATTTCATATGTAACCATTCTGTATCGATCTAGCATATTTTTCTGCATAATTTTAGCGGTCGTGCTATCCGCTTAGATCTTCCAAAAAGGAAGCACTCTCACACCTGTTTTGTATCTGTATGCATGTAATGCGTGAAATGGGTAGAAGTTTTGCCCCAACGATTAAAAAGTGTCCAAGATATTTTGCTGAGAAATAATTTCTCACTGAGGTGTTAAATATATGGTTGTAAGGCCTAGACATACCGAGTCTTTACTTATATAATTGCAGTGCGCTAGGCAAGTGTGACGGTCAGCGAGGAGGTGATCAGGAGAAATAAGCATGGAGGTGATCAGAATAAATAATGAGAAATCGCCCGAAACGAGCTAGTAATAAATATGCCAGACTTACCAGAGTCATGCGGAACCTACTCCTTTCCCACTTTGGTAGCATATAGTGTGATCGATCAGCCTAGTTACTAGTGCACGAAGTCTCTGTTTAGCGCCGAAAACACAATCGTTTTCGTCTTGTCTTTTTTTCTAATATTGCGCCTACCGATAGATCTATTGCTTTTAATAAAAATGGCAATCTTGCACATATATGGATTTTTGTGGTGGTGCTAGAAGATACTGTGAAAATTTAATGTTTTGTCAACTATAAAAATAAATTTTCTTTTTAAAGTTTGGAATTGACCTTACACACAGTGAGGTGTTACTGTAGCATGGTCTACTGACATCTTGTCACTACGTATATTTAAATTGCAGAGAGACAGTTACATTCAGAATGTTTTCAGTTTCTGCCTTGAATCACAATCGAGAAATGAATACATGTGT
The DNA here is from genome assembly GCA_016746295.1 of Potamilus streckersoni. Classification (NCBI taxonomy): domain Eukaryota; kingdom Metazoa; phylum Mollusca; class Bivalvia; order Unionida; family Unionidae; genus Potamilus; species Potamilus streckersoni. The sequence goes on along the minus strand of JAEAOA010000266.1, from coordinate 879,440 downwards.
TTATGATTTTTTTCTGGCGTTACATTAAAGTCCTTCAGTTCTATAACCTTACTTTATACATTTTGCTTTTTAAGTAGCTGGTGTACACTGTTATATGTTTTTCTTTAAAGCATGTGCTAAGTATACGCAAAATTAAGTTAAATGCAAATATCAGAATAAATATATTTAATAGTTCTTTATCTAAGTTATTGGTCTTTTATTTGTTTTGTTATTGTAATAAAATTAAGGAGATGCGCCTTTAGTTGTAGCGCCCCGTTTAATCAATTCTTAGGTTTGTGTGACTACTTTTTTGATTATTGGAATTCGGTGCAATGGGAAATATTCCTTAGCCCGAAATCAATAGCCAATTATTAAGAACAAACGACACGGCAAGAATTTTTTTTTTAGTTTCCAAAATGTCATGGTTACGGTTAATGAGTAGCGAATTCAGACCCAATCCGCATGACCCTCCCTGGAGTGATGTAGTACTTTAAAAAATCAGGTGGTGTACATCGGTGTTGTGACTGCAGTGGCAGTATTTATGGTAGGAAAACGATAAATTAAACAATGGAATAAATGTGACGGGCCTCGGCAGATACCTTTTTTGTCGCCATGGTGGCAAATGTGATGTAGTTTTACTGGTGTGAAAAGGTAGATGGACTGGCCACAGGTGACGCAGTTAAAATATCCCCTGTGCTAATGATAGTTGTAGTTTCTTTGGTGTGAACAGCTAGTGGAACGGAAGATTGATGTAGAGAAACTATGCTGATATACGGTTGATGATTATTTAGCAAGTTGAAAATACTGTGGTCTTGCATTGATTAGAGTAAAATTGATGGATAGAATGGACACGTCGGGCTTTCCAATTTAAAACTGAAGTTGTATAGAAGTCTTTGGAAATTTGTGGTAACCATGTGACTTCTAGCGGGATTCGTGCCAGGGTTTTGATACCGCTCAAGCAAATACCGCTGGCTAGTAACATTATCTCCCATTATCTGTCAATACATAATACCTGATATTTTTTAGTTTTCTTCCATTTAACATTACATTAAGTTTACAGACAATAGTTGAAGTTGTTGTTATAGGGCTTAACACGATTTTTCAGCGCAAGATAGACTATGCATAGCGGTCAGTATTAATAATGAAGGAAGAATCCCGGAAAACCCCGGCAAGAACCACCGACCCACGAGTGGCTACTGACAAACATTTTCACTAACCCACGTTAGCCGAGTCTGGACTCGACTCAGGAAGACAGTTGGGAGATGGCAGTGATCCGTAACGGTCAGCGATTTAGACCACTCGGCCACTAGGGACCCTACAAACAATAGCAACATATGATTACCACTTTACTGACCATGTTACTGACCATGTCAGTCACCGGATTTTAGTCATTTCGTAAGCTGACTAATGTGATCATTAATCGTATATCCTTCTCAATGTTCTCGCTATCTTTCATAAATTAACAACTATTCACAAAATTATAAATAAATCTGGGCTCTATGCAGTCAAAATTGTTTTTCGCCTCATTACTCTCTAGGCAATGGAAATGCACCATTCCATATAGATGTATAATACTTTTGTTTGTACATGGTAAACACTAAGAAGATGAGAGTCACATATTAAAGAGGTCAGTTTAAAATTGAGTTGTCAAATCATGTTCCTTCTCTCAAACTAAAGCTATATTGAAAGTTTGGTTAAAACAAACGGTAGCATTATGGCTTTAAGAATCACCATTCTTATGATCAACTGAGTGTTAATCATTATGTCATTTGATGTGAGGAAAAAATATGTCCAAATGCGTATTGCAACAATATAGAATATACTTTATTAAACATACAGACTAAACTGATAAAATTTTATCACATTATTGTATAATATTTGCAAGATTCATATGGGTGATCATGAAACAGATAGACAGAAAATTAGACAGTCATAAAAAGACAGACACATACAGGAAAAATAATGAAAGCGTGTTAGTATGCAGCGATTTAATCTTGTTTTCCATAAGATGGTTGAATATTCTTAGTGTTTCCAAAACGTTGACGGGGATTTAATAACTTGAGATTTGTGTTTCATAGCTAACCCTGAAGCAATTCTATAGCATGATGACGTCATTTCTAGAAAAATACATAGTTGGATGATCAATACTAGAACGTTTCGACAGCCAATCGGAATGAATGCAGCCATATATAATGTTCTCAAGCGTCTAACCCAAGTCAGTGCAACTTTTTATCATACCGACAAGTGATTTGTTTTGGTGAAATAAGTACAGTGGGAACGGTTCGTAGTTGGTAAGTAAACATTATACAGACCATAGTAACTTTTATCCTGATTTATTTTCCAACGGAATGCATTGACAATGTTTATATAGCTGTGCTTCTAAGTATACGATATTTCCTTGTTCTAACTGTATAATATAAAAGCCATTTTTACAAAATGTTCTTGTTGATTATCTTAACTGCATTTGACTGCCAGTGCGTACTCACCTGAAGCAAATACAACACGTAAACGAGACAAACCATAACGAGAAAGCATTGACAATGCGAAAGAATAAATAACGTTATCAAATGGAAAAAAGTTTGAAAATATTTGATAACGCCTGATTTTTTCAGACGCAAAACATCCATCCATCCATCCATCCATCCATCCATCCATCCATCCATCCATCTATCCATACATACATACATACATACATACATACATACATACATACATACATACATACATACATACATACATACATACATACATACATACATACATACATACATACATACATACATACATACATACATACCATTATTTGCAGGTAAATTTCATAATTTCAATTAAATATTGAGATACAGATATATTACTAACTCAGACAATGGACGGAAACATTTAAACAGGTATATACTCATTTGCAGTTAGCTTAACTCTGTGCATTTCTACTATTAAACGTAAATATCGGACTTATTTTATTCCTGTTCTATTCTAGGTCTTAATAATGGTACACAGCTTCCTTCTACTTGGGTTAGTGCTGATTGTGCTTACATACACTATCCAAACCGGAACAGCGTTTAAAGAATTAATTATGTTTACCGCTGGAGGCACAATGTGTAGGAACTATACCCAATGCGGATACTATGGCGGCAAAAACTTCAGTTGGTGCTATGTAGACTACCATGATAAATGGGATTATTGCTGCACTACTCCATGTCTTTTGGCTGGGAACTCATTCATGTCGTGTTCATCTGGAGGCCTAAGCCAATATTTTTGCGGCAGCAATGAACCTTACGATATCCATGGAAGAAGATGTCTCCCGTCACATCAATGTGGTCTTCATCACGAAGACGACGATAACATTATGAAGTCTACAATGTTTTGGTGCTATGTAGATCACAAAGGATCCTGGGGAAAATGTTGTCGTCCCAACGACAAATGCTCAAATAAAGGAGAGGATAAACCTTGGTGCTACACCGGTATTATGCCAAATTCCTCTAAGGAATATTGTACGCATTTTCAATAATGAGAAGAGATCAGTATTTTTTTCCAAACTGTAAATTAGGCATAACAAAATATTACACAATGCATGGATCTAATATTTTATTACGAAAAGTTTTGATTCTTATTCATATGTATATATTAACATATTGGCTAAGAGACTTTGCAAATACTCTTTTATATTATCGGTATCGTTCTAACTTAAAATGCATTGCTGAATTTGAAAGCTTGTATGCCGTTTTAAGACACATTCCAATGCATACAGAATCGATTGGGATAAATATAGAACGTCTGAAGCGGTTATGCTTGTTTCATACATATCGGCTGAAAGGTTTAAAGTATACATTTCACATGTTTTGCTTTGGCCTGCACAGTGCAATTAAAATATCATTCAAATTAAATTTTTGGAGTAGTCATTCGAAGTTTATGTCGCATATTTTCTTTAGATTTTGTCAATGGTTTGCTAATTTGGTGGCTTCTTTTGAAGACTGTTTAGTTTCTTGCAATGTCGTTTAGATTCTAAGATACTGTCTTCCTGTAAGGGCATCAATAAAATAATGCCCTGTTTTATTTAAATTACATTCCTCTCACTTGTGTGATAGAGCTCACGTCATCAGTATCACCATTGTCACTACGCATGGTGTCTTTGAGGAAAGTGAATATCAAAAACCTGTAAAATAGTGCAATAAATTTCCATGAGCCAGCAGGTAAATGTCTAAGCGTTTGTGTGAATCGCGTAGCTAACCAAGTGTTTATAGTGATCGACTTTTATACTTTTATTAATCAAACCAACTTTCATGTTAATGTCTTAAGCGTGTATTATTTTGATTTAAACAATGTCATGAAGAATATAAACTGAAGAAAGAAAACAATAACCTTCTCAGTATGCAGTCTGATTGTGAATAGCCACAATAAGCACAGAACTACATTCTATAGCAGACACACAAGCGGATTTGATGAGTTTAGTCAAGAAGCTAATAGTAAATGAAAATTCCATTCAAAGGGCATATATATATATATATATATATATATATATATATATATATATATATATATATATATATATATATATATATATATATATATATATATATATATATATATATATCCAATTAGCAAGGTTTTGAGATTTAACATGTTCTATACATACATACATACATACATACATACATACATACATACATACATACATACATACATACATACATACATACATACATACATACATACATACATACATACATACATACATACATACATACATACATACATACATACATACATATAGAACATGTTAAATCTCAAAGCCTTGCTAATTGGATCAATGATGTATATTGTGTTTCTACTGGCATTTCAGAAATCAGATCTAATGAAGAAAATAGAGGTTATAACAAATTTGTTGAAATTGTAAATAAACATATAGAAGAAAAGCTAAAGCAACGAGAACAAGAACGACGAGAAACAATGAAACTATTGCAACCACCACCATCATCACCACAACTTAAATTACCATCACCACATAGACCACTAAAACGACTACAACCACTACTACAACAACAAGCGCTACAACAACAAGAGCTACAATGACGAGAACAACGACGAGAACAACTACGAGAACAACAGTCAAAGACCCCAAAATCATTTGAGCAATCACTGCGTGATTATCCTGTAACACCATAAACACCATCAAATCCAAGTAATACAACACTACTGAAACCAAGTGAAGAGGAAGAAGAAGAATTTCAAGACCCTCCTGGTGCAACTTGAAGTGGTATAGGAAGTGGTCTTATTACTTATCACAATAATGTTCTTGCTGATGTTGATCGACTAGAAATCCTCTTTGGAGGAAAACGAGCCGGTAATAATTCATCAGAAATCATTAACGAAGCGGTTGATATTTTCACTGCTTGCAAAGGACTATTTTAAGCCTGATAAAATAATATATAATGTTTAAATAATGCAGTGCTATGTGAATCGCTCACAAGTAAGATCGCAGCAGTAATAGCTTCAAGTGTTCAATACACGTAAGTAGCCATCGAAAAGAAAATCGTAAAGAGACTATAAGTGAAACATTTGAATTAAGGATTAATTTATGATTCTAAAATTCAAATTGATTTAATGTATTTAATACCAAACATTCTTAATCCATCTCAATATTACCTGGGTACAACTCTAAATCCTAGCAAAATATGCCAAACAAAGTTACGATATCGTAGATATAGTATTACATATTCAGTTCCTGTAGAAAGTTTTGTTAATTTATTAGGGAATAATAAATCTCAGCATTTTAAATGAATGCAAGCCATACGTGCTTACAATCATTTGAGGTATATAATTTATTGCAGCCGCAAAACCATCGGATTTTCAGTAGTATAAATGTCTCGTTCTGTTAGAGTTATGTCCCTGGCATTTAGAGTTCATATGGCCAAAGTACACAATTAATTTCACTATATTGTCTCTACATTTGTTTCTCAGTACTGAACTTTCCACTGTGTGACAATCAATACAAATCATATGTTAATCTAAAATAACTTCAAAGATGACTTTACGGTTTAGTTCTTGTCAAGGGTTGACCTGCATTTTTTTGAGAGGCTGAATTGTAAACAAAACACCAGGCAACGGAACACAGATTTCACTTCCGGATCATCACCATGACCTTATTACTCAATGTGCACTGACGCCGAAATACACACAGACAACCACACCATAAGCTCACATTTTAAAGAATAAACAATTGCCTTTAAATCCTTACCAAGAATGCCAAAATCTGACTCTAGTATCACCTCCAAACTTTGACAGGAAAAAGTGATCTAAAACTAGACTGTGGCTACATTCGTGGGTACTGAACCGGATTTTATTAATTGTGTACTGATTCCTGAAAGGGTCAATGTGTTTGTCAAACTTTTATATTTGCATTTTATTTTGCATGCCACTACTATTTCAACTTCATGCATAAAGTCTTTTGAAATTTACTTGCATGCAAAACACGTGACAGCTTTCAGAAAGTGTGTAGTGCTGGTGTTCTATAGGGTGCAATTTGAGATCCAATTGTTCTTAAGAAACCAAAACTAAATTTGCTATATCTTCCTTAATTATATGAATTTTTTAATGCAGTAAAAACCTAATTTTAATACTTGATAAGGCCTGTCTGATAATATTCTTGAAATTAAAAAATATTGAAATATTAAATTTAATGAAAATGTAAATAAATATATAAATTTTAAAAACTATATTTTACGAAAATTAAATTTTCATACAAGTTATCACATTCAGTTTGACAAATTTAAGGCAGAAAAGTTGATTAATGAATGGTGTTTAAAACAGATGGTAGTTTAGGTCTGTACTACTTATAATATTAATCCCAGGGGTACTGAAGCATGATAGCTCACAATGATTTTGACAGAAAATTGCAACATGCCTATCCAGATGCATATAGGTGTACATACTAAAGAAACAATGACAGGTGATATGTTCCACATTTATTGTTTTAGGTACTTGGGCAGTTGTTTGTATAACTAATAGCCCACTCAAATTTAAAGTTTTGATGGGACCACTACCATGTTTTATAGCAACTATGCATTCCATTTTAATGCAGATAAGTACAAAAATCAACAATGCAATATTAAAATACAGTTTCAGGGAAGTTCCACATTACTGAAAAATGATGTGAATCTCTGTCATGAAGATCTAAGCCATGTCTTTGAGATGCTGTATATCAGCGACTGATATGAACTCATCTTGGTCACTTATAGCAGCAGACTGCACATGCCCTTATGAATCCTTGCTATCAACATTAGACTACTGGAGAGCTTCCAAAATGATACAACTCTAATACTTTTTTCCAGATACCAGGCTAGACCTGAAAAGATATAACATGTTTCACTTAATTCTAAAAAAATAGAAAGATGTAGGCAAATGAAGTTAAAATGTTAGAAATGGTGATTTCAAAATAACATTCAGGTTGCAAATAGGGTTAAAAAAGGTTAACTGGATAGAGTGACACTCAAAGATGTGAAGCAATGGGCATGTATTAAAGTGACAAATGCATCCTAAAAATAGATGAAGTTTCTACAAGCATATTTAGCCATTTACAGGTTAAATAACTAATCAGGTAGAGTATGTATCATAAAGTTTAAGGAAATGTTGGAACGGTGAGGTTTGATCATTGGTGCAAACATTGATACATACCAGTATAGTGGAACGTCAAATGACAATGTACCAAATTAACATTTATTACTATATGCAATCCTATTCATGAAGGAAAAACAATTTTAGATATTGCGAGTGAATATAGCAAAATGTGGCCACACAGATCAACTATAGGTACCAATAGATCCTATATCATCAACTAAATGTGAAATTTCCATCCCGAAAAGTTGTAAATAAGGATAGATATTTGCATGTGTGGGACATATGCAATGTACTTGGTAACATCACATGTGCAAACATGATTCAAATAATATGTTTGAATATTTTTAGTCTATTTTTAAGAGTCTTGGCTACCAAATTATTAAGTTCAATGATTCATTGATTCAATGGAATCAGATATCAGCTGATGCTGCAATACCACCCTCTGTCAAAGTACTAAATTAAAATGTGTTACCATACAGAGGCATATTCATGATGAAAATAACATCTTTGGATATTTTAAGTGCACACAGTCAAAACTGAGCCTTACAGATTCACTATAGGTACTATGTCAGCCTAACAATGTCAACTTTTGATTCCAAACATAACAAAATATATGCATATTTGTTCATGTCAGCTATGTAACCATATTAGGATCAGTCGTACAAAGTTAAATTCAAATAAACTGTTTGAATATTACTTATGTAATCTTTAAAGTGTCAGATAACAAATATTATTAGTCATGAATAATGCATAAAGCAAAATGGATCATGAGAATTCTCACAATATCATCTGGGCTACAATGCCGCACTACATCAATCAACATCTTAAAAAAAACTGAACAATAAAATGGAATGCATTCTGTGTTCAACTTACATCATTTTGCTGTTTTCTTACATGCAATGGTAAATATACCTGGGTAAAGTATATTTTCCCGCCTCTCACCTGTGTTTCATTCTCTGACAGCTTAATATGATTTTGTAGAGAACTTGAACAGGTTCTAGTATAAAGTCTTCATCTCTGTCCTCTCACTAAATACCCTATAACAATGTTGATAAACAATTACTGATAGCTATACAAGCAGATATGTGCTACTCAGGAAGTCACCCCATCATAAACACATACATTAACTGTTTGGACCCCAAATAAATAGTTTCAATGACCTAAAGGTACAAAGCAAAGTAGAATTTTGTCTTCATGTATTTTAAATGAGGATCTTATTTTGAGTAATAAAGATATTTTCTCTGATCAAATTTGACAAATATCCATCACTTGAGCTTGTATAGGGTGTAGGAATATATATATATATATATATATATATATATATATATATATATATATATATATATATATATATATATATATATATATATTTGCTGATATATTTTCATATCATTCCAAATAAATATTATATAAGTGTATACTTGGTGGGAAAATTTTATTTTTCAATTGTTTTTTTTAAATTTCATTTAAATTTTTAAAATTAAAATTATTTTTTTAGTTTTAATTTCATTTTTATATTTTTTAAGTCCATATAATAACATATTAAAATTTCATGTGTATGTCATTAATAATAAAAATTTTATATCAGTTTCAAGTTTTTACTGCCAGGCCATAGTACACAATTAAGTTCGCTATATTGTCTCTACATTTGTTTCTCAGTACTGAACTTTCCACTGTGTGATAATCAATACAAATCATATGTTAATCTAAAATAACTTCAAAGATGACTTTACGGTTTAGTTCTTGTCAAGGGTTGACCTGCATTTTTTGAGAGGCTGAATTGTAAACAAAACACCAGGCAACGGAACACAGATTTCACTTCCGGATCATCACCATGACCTTATTACTCAATGTGCACTGTCGCCGAAATACACACAGACAACCGCACCATAAGCTCACATTTTAAAGAATAAACAATTGCCTTTAAATCATTACCAAGAATGCCAAAATCTGACTCTAGTATCACCTCCAAACTTTGACAGGAAAAAGTGATCTAAAAAGAGACTGGGACTAAATTCGTGGGTACTGAACCAGATTTTATTAATTGTGTACTGATTCCATATGATCCATTGTCAGTAGGAAAACAAATACTATCAACAGGATCAAAAATATTAAATTCCGTTTACTGCAATAGTTTGACATTAGTGAAATAAATAAAATAAAGACAATTGATCAATTTTTTATCGATCAATGGAAAATAGTCCAATCCTTATCCTAATGCCACCGACACACTGAAACATGCGTTTCAACCAATTGTCTTGAATTCCTTTCTATTATCATAAATTACTACCTGCAAACAAAGCTTGCACAATAGCAGATTTATGGTATTTAATATGTGAATGCAGTTATTTCCTATCTATTATTTAATAAATTTTAATAGATCTTTGAATGTAAGATAAATATTGCATTTTCCATCGATTTGCTTTAATTAAAATTTAAGATCTTTATTTATAATAATATGAAGATGTTGAATTGTTTTGTTTCCATTTTTATTTTTATTAATCAGGCTAATAACTGCAGCGAACTTGCACATTTCGTTCATGTGCCATGACTACCGTCAGCATTACTATCTCTGTTTTTTTTTTTCAGGGAAAGACAGGACACTGAAATCTCCATTGACATATAAAAAGGGAACCGAGTCCAGTCAGATTAGTCTGTAGATTACCAGCCCCACAAGTACGTAGAATTTAGAAGAAATATATTAAATTTAAAATTATATCATTTCTGGGAGTTCTACATTCACATAGATAACCTTTTCTCAGAAAAGATTTTGAATTAATGTTTTTTTTTCCACTTATACAGCTTTAGTATATGTAAACTCCAATATCGAGCACCGGTTTGAATGCTTAATTTTGGCAAATGTCTAGAAATAAATTAGGCATTTTATCTCCAAACTCAGCTTTTGAGAGCGAACTCTGCCTTCTTGGAAGTTACGATGATATTGGAGACTATAATTGGGAGCTTCTGTATATTTTTCCTCCTGGCGCATCTGACTGACGCTTTTTGTATGATCAAACGGATTTGAGGACACGAATGATATGTACTCCATGGATGCAACTAAGTGTTCGATGAGGCAGATACCTCATTAGGGTACGTGGGCCAAAATGATGCACGCCTTTCCTAGAACAGGTACTCACTGAGTAACTAACGGACACATGATACCAATTATAGTGAGAAAAGGCTACCAGTCTAGAAATGGGTAAACATAAAATAGAGTATATGTGAGATTGGATGGCAAAGATTGGTTAATAAAGTAAGTTATGTTTCAAGAAAAAATAATTTTGAGAACTTGTCCTGGTTATAAATGAAATAAATATAAAAATTGTTTTATTCATGGAATGTCGGTCCCTTAACAGTCTTGAGCTTGGAATACTCATTGCTAAAATTAGCACCCGACACATTGGTGCGGAATTGAAAGCACATGTTTGAAACACATGCAGGTCCATAAAATATCCTTACCTCTATACAGCAGGCCATAGCCAGGTATTATCTATAATACTAAAAAGAGGTTTAATAAAGAGCACTTAGAAATGTTAAGCTATAGAACACCAAATTATGAGCTTTCACGAGAGGAATCTACGTTTTATGATGCTTTCCATGTTTAATTAGAGATAAGAAAAACCTTATAGTATAATGACAGTAATCTTGCGATATCTGCCACTGACAGTGGTAGAGCAAGAAACGTATCATGTACACAAAAAGTACAACGTATATGCATTAGGTTTTGTTATCAATATAGCAACTAAAAGAATATTGTCATACCAACACGCGCTGGAATGTTAATTTCAGTGAAAGGCGATGATACAGAAAAAATAAAATGTTTAGATAAGATTTTATTTATGCTGTGTTTTGCGGCTCTTTTCCAGAAGGACAACGGATATAGGGCAAATGGGGGCAGTTGCTGATAATAATATTGAAAAATTTGGATTACAAGAGATATATCAACACCACCTAATCACATATTTATTTGAGACAAATGATAAGTGACATATTAGACATAGAAAAACTAAACATGTGATTGGATAGTTAAATAACAGTTGTTATTTACACATAATGGCACGCGGAAAAGAAACTGATCAAATTCGTTATCAATCGCATAGTTCTATTTACGAAATTTTAAACTGACTAATACCTAACAATTTAATTATCGACCATATGAATAAAATTAAAACAGCTAACGCTCTGAAAAATTTAGATTGGGGTTTGTCGAAAGAAAGTACTAGAAGAGGAATTGGTGGTGGCAATAATTTTAAATATACGGTTAACAATTAATTTCAATAAATCTAGAAACTGGAGAGGAAAAAAATTAAATCAATAACAGCTGCTGGAAGATATAATAAAATTAATCCACAAACAATAAAATTTTTACCTGATGGTAGAGCAAGATCAGCAACGTCTATGATAGCACTTGATAGATTTATCTTCAAATACATTAACTACTAATGTTTTCCAGATCGTTTTTAGTAAAAGAATTGTGACCAAATTCCAATATATCTTCGCACTTTAATCGTAATGTTATCATTACATTTGTATCAATTTTTTATCTGTAGCTATTAGTAAACATTTATCAGATTCGCCTAATTCTATCATAACATCGACATAATAAAAATTATGTCCCAGCAAACAATTGCGCACTGCTTCGGCTAATACTTTCTTGTTTTGTATATTGACTACAAAATTACATCTATATTTTATTTCTTCGAAAATATTATATATAAATTAGATACAATATTATGATATTAATGAACAGAATTGAGAGCCTGGTTCAGCTATACTCGGAAGATTTTGTTCCAGTTCATGATGTTACATTAAAAAATGCAACCGACGACAGATTTCCTGGTCATACTGAAAATTATATTATGTATAACTATGACGATGTCGAAGATGAAGTTGTTGTTAGCAAGACAAATATAAACAGACCAACACCTAGGCGATATGATGTTTAGTACCCTATTCCCCCCAAAATATTAAAATTTAATTTTATTGTTTCCGAGCATAAAATATTTTGGCAACATATAAGGCTCTTTCTAAACGTAAAGGTACCCGGACAAGAAAGAACTATTAGAGACGATTTAATTTTGTTATAATATTTAATTTAATGAAAGTCGATGATGCAAGAAAATAACAGTTAATTTCTTTATGTAAATCAGTAAAATGTAAGTCAGTACTAATAAAATACGAGAAAATGTATAATAATATTATTCCATCGACTGCATTGGTACCCAGCTATAAAATTTATCGCTATTTTCACGCCATTTAACTAAATTTTTGTTGCCGCGCTTTTTAATAACTATTTCAATAACAAATACATCTATTTATGTTATTAGAAGTTCTTGTTCGTGAAGACTACCAGTTATAGGCTCATCTAATAGGTCGTTCAATGAGTATGTTACTTGTATTGTTAAAGGTACTTTATAAACAAAAAATAATGCTTCAATCCAGTTTTGCCTTTTCCAAACGTTTTGTTCGTCAAGGAAATTGTATCTTTATCGCCAACTCTAATTGTTTGTCTGCGATACATGTTTTCGTTAGCTAGCATTGGATTTGAAATCTCATTATTTTACATTTTAAGGGTTCGATGTTTCATATCATTGTATTCGTCAACAATTTGCAGTAGATTGTCAATATTTTTATTCGAATTGTAGCTGTCGTGTACATATGAATTTTATCGTTGTGCGTACGATTAAATCGCTCGACAATAACGGTATTCCCGCATTTCCAATAACGTATTTATAATGGGGTTTTTTTTCTTCCAAAAACTGATTGAACCTTCACTTCACGCAGTTCGTTTAACATTACTTTGTCGCAGCTGTGTTTTGTTTTGCCCTGGAAAATTCAATATCTCTGTAGCAGATATCATGACTCATTGCTATTGCGTCAACCTGATGATAAGTGTCTTGTCCTGCCAGAGGATTATCATTTTCGTAAAGTTGCTCATCAAGAGGATTCCATGGACCAGCATATTTATGGCCTGGCAATGTCCACCATCCGCTTTTGGTTTCAGAAATTTGCCAATTAATAGATATATAGATATATATATAGATATATATATATATATAGATATATATATATATATATATATATATATATATATATATATAGATATATATATATATATATATATATATATATATATATATATATATATATATGCCCGTTCCAATTATCTCTCTGTTGTTACATTTCTGGCAATATGTGACGATTTTATTTTGTTCGAGACATAAATCTCTATCCCAGTCACAGTTGCACGTCATTACTGATTTATAACTGACAACTTTTTCATAAATCTACTTGTTTTTTTAAGTCCATTTCTGACGTTTGTTATGTCATTTTGCTTGTTGTTAGCGATTTTTTAGTTATATATCTCGCTTTTTTGAGATTCAAATCCACAGGGATTATCAATATAAATTTTATCATTTGTTGTTATTTTCATGCAAAATGAAGCAAGATTAGGCAAGATGAAACAATAAGCAAACAAATCATAATTTTGAATAAAATTGATGGGGTTTAACTCTAAAATAATAAGAAATTTTACTGAAGTTTTTAAAAACATTTTCCGTACAGCTTTGCTGATGCTGGTAAGAACATACTATTTTTTGCACAAGTTGCACACTATGTTTCAGCATTATTCTGTTATTCTTTGTTTTCTGTTCTTTAGCTGGAGTTGGATGTTAATCAAACTTCAAAATGAATTTTTAAAAAAATCCGGATTTTTGGTCAACAGCTTAATGAATATAAGGCAAAAAACACTAAGGTGGAAATTCCAATTGGCTGATTCTGATTAGAATAATAATTTATTATTTTGATTTTACTCATATATTATTTTACTGCGTCACTTGGTGAAATTCCGAAAGAGTGAAAATAAGTGTCATCAAAAACAGCTAACCAGATCCATCATTAAAATCTTGTATATTTATCACACACGAACCTAGCGGCGATGTCTGCGTCATAAGCTCATCTTTGGAATAAACTCTGTGAAAATGTTTTAATTTTGTAGTTGATCAAGTATAGTAAAATTACTTAACTCAAGGGATTTTGATGGACGGGACTTATCTCCTTGTTCTGAGCAGTGTTAGCCCTCCTCCTTGTCCTAACAAACCCGGAAATAGACTTCCCGCTAATCCTGCTAGTAATGGAGCTATTGGAAGAAATCTACCTTGTCGCTGTCTTATCCTTTTTTTCGTCGTTGTGTCTTTTCGCACCGTTTTTCATTTAGGCATTATATTTAATCCTTAGACAAAAATTTGCTATTTATGCGAAGATTTTCTTTATTCCACTACCTTTACCTGCCTTTTCTGATGCGCCCGATACAGCTCCAGACGCTGCTGCTTGTCCTAATGTACCAAGTAATGGCAACATTTTGGGTAGAATTGTTTTGGCTATTACTGATAGTGCCGGACCGAATATGCCGTCTTGTTTTGATTTCGCATTTATTTGTGCAGTACTTAAATGTAAAAAAAAGTTTTTTGTGATCGTATTTATTTCCATGATTTTTGGCTAACAACCATTTTGTTAAAGTACCCGTTTGAGCACTAGTGTTGACCTTTAATGAAATCTGTTTCTGTTTTGCAACAGCAGCTGCTAGTTTTCTAACATAGTCATCAGTTAAATGTATTTCGTTTACAATATAGTTTGTCATTATATATAACAATTACAGATTAAACTTGAAGTGTAAATCACTTTAATCCGGTACCGATATTTTACCTCCGATAGCAATTGTAACAAATCTATCGCTTATCACTAAGACATATACATAAAATGGTGCAGCAAGAAATTTCTTCTAGTGTCCAAGTAATCTCACTATCTGCTGTGCTGTCTACAGCTCGTTCGCTATGTTTACTATCATCAAAATAAAATATTGGATAAAGTGTCCAAAATTCCTCTAATGATATCTTAAATCCATCTCCAGCATCTTGATAATTTTGCATTGAATCTAGTAAATACGTGCACGGTCTAGTAATGCTTGTTGTTCTTTTTATAGCTATCTGCAAAATTACATTCTATCGCTCGTTCCGTTAAATGTTTTGAATTTATTCTAGCATATATTCGTCTAATATTAGCGTTAGCAAATATCGCATTATTTTTTTGTTCGTTTCTACGTCGAGATAATTGGAATCACAAAAAATAATTGACGCGGAAGTTGCTCACTTGACGTTGTTGTATCTCGGCATGTGTAGTCGATGGTATTCTTACCTTGTGTTTGATATATTTTATGATGCTGAATAAAATCTGTTAGTATGTTTTTGCAGCATCTCATTTCACTCCACCATTTTAGTGATAGAAGGAGTTAATTTAGTTTATGCATGACAAATTGAACATCAACCCCACCATATTGAAGTAAACAATAATTTTGTTCTGCTCGATCTAAAATAAGCGCATGTTTAACTCCACGAAATACTTTTTCAGTAATAAAAAATAATGAGTTTTTATTCAAAATTTGGAACATCAGTAGGAGATTCGTCGTCTGCTCAACAAGGTGACTTATCTAAATTCACAACTCTTGATCAGCTCAAAAGTGAAATTACTGATATATGAAATATCGCAAGTGTTGATCAAAATGACGTTGTTATTTTTCAGGATAAATAAAGACGATTAAAAACGAGCAACATACAACTGCCGGATGTACTTGCACAAATTTCCACCGCGGTTATTAATAAGATCGTTACTTTTACTGATGAATGTAAAATACAGGATTCCGGTAAGTCGGTTAACGACTATGCTAAGAAAGCTGGCGATGTATGTACTGGTGACATCATTATGTCAGGAAAAAAGTACGTATCTTGGAAACTCAACTGCAGATACAGGTGCAACAACATAACCAATACGTCGATGATCATGATTCCAAGTACGTATTAGCCAGCGGTGGTATCTTGCATTCATTTCTCAATTTGAAAAACAACAACGGTTTTAATAATTTCATAACACCCAAAACGGATTTAGACACTGCAACTAAAGAATACGTCGACGACAAGGAAATTCCAATATTGACCTCGTTAGCAACAGTCAATGAAAGAATTTCCGTATTTTAAATTGATTATAGTAATCATGTACAAACAATTCTAAATGTTCGTAGAAATTTAAACAGAATTAATAACGAATTTTTTGGAACTCCACCAAATGTTGATATTAAACTCGCAGACATTAATGCAAAAATTAACGATGTCATTAGTGACATTTCTAATATCGTTCAAGCAACAAATCTTGTTACAATTCACGACGGAAGAACCAATAATATCGTGTACAGAGTCGCGTCACAGCCTGCACCATTGTCGCATGAAAAGAACGCTCTTAAACACACCACAGAAATCACTGGTGTGTATATACTGTCCATGTTTAGCAGTGCAAAGTTTAGTATATGTACTAAATTTCTATGGCGACATTCAACCGATGATCTTTCTGGAACTGTATCTGTAGTGTTAAACAAAGATGTTGAGGAAACGTTTATGCTGATATCATATATTAAAAAGTTAACCGCAGCGACTTATTAGTAGTGTATTGAATTTGTAGATGAAACTACCGAATTAGTTACTTAAATGACGGTATAAAATATGTAAACAAATATTTTATAATAATAAAAATATATTCAATTTTAGTCATATTTCGGAAAACATTCCCAAACAAGATATTGACGCTCTAATGCAATTACAGATACTATCATAAAATATTGGGTGCGTCAAAATATGTTACAAATATTAAACAAAAATACATCAACTGATATCATATTTACCGCTGCTAATGACCGGCTCTGGTATAATTTCAAATGGTGCGTCATTAAATCAGTTTGTGTTAATAATATATTGTATCGGTGTTGCTCGACCATGTAAAAAAGCTGAGCCTCGACTCGCGACTAAACAAATGCTTGTAAAACAGCAAGTATGACCTGTAATAAATTACTTGATCAAATTTGATCTTATTTGAGTGGTATGAAATATGATATAAACGATTTAATACGCGAGTTCCGTATTATTGATAGTATGTTAACATATTCTGCCAATGCGAGTCAGCAAATGCGGGAAAGATTATGATAAAAAGTAGATGTTTAATTTTTTGCAGCTTTAGTAATATCCTTATCAAAAATATATCGACCATGTTATCAATAAATTTCATCACATCATCTGCCATTCCCGCTATTTTCATATCATTTTCAGTCGCGAATAACCATATCGACCCATATTTTCGCGATATATGATAGCCTACTTTTTGAACATAATCTCTTATTATATTAGGATTTATACCAGGATAACCAGACGCTGCTTTGATTGAATTAAATCTTTTACAAAGTCTGTTTGTTAGATCAAATCAAACATGTCGGATTGGATATAATTACATTATATACAATATTTCATTTGTTTAATAAAACATTTTGTCTAATAAGCATATGGCTGTAATAGTTTATTGTTAATTGAGTTATTCCTATCTCAGAGACTCCGCTACACTGACAAAATATGTTTTGGCAGAATATAAAAGTCATCAATTTAAACTAAAAAACATTGATGCTGACAAAAATGCATACATGCTGCTAACATATAACGTTTTGGGAGTAGGGGCTCTCTGAGAGAGAAATACTACGTGCACAGTATGCGTCTCTAAAATTCGTTTCCTAGAATAGTAACAAAGTGTGTGTGTGTGTGTGTGTGTGTGTGTGTGATTTGGATATTTAACGTAGCTTTGGCATAAGTCTTTGGTATGACTCGGTCGGGATTCGAACCCGCGACCTCACGCATCCGAGGCTGATGCTCTAACCACTAGGCCAATGGAGCGGTCAATCATAATCTAAGGTGTATTTTGATTAAATATTCTGCATGATAACGTCAAGGACAACGGGATAAATCTAGCATAAGGCAATGTCTGTTTAGTATGATTTTGTCACTGTTTGTTAGTTTGTGCTTTTACCTTGAGCGAGAGATCGTTTATATGTAGGTAGGAATGTTAAGACCATGCTAGCATATTGTCATATATTGTATGTAATTGATGAAATTGATTAGTACGGACAAAAAATATTTCTTCCTGCTGGAGTATATATTATCTTACATGGATACAATTTTATTGTATACATCAGCAGAAACTATGCAATAGAGACTTACAACAAGAAATGCTACGGAAATTATATTAAACAAATAAAAAGAATGAAATAGGTTCCTAGCGTGGCACTAGATCTATTGGGTGTATAATTAGAATGACAAAAAGTACACAAGTTTTCCTCCTGTTTGAGCGTTGCTTTATCCTGGATTTCAGTTCCTGAAACCACTTTGTGACTGAATACCCGAACGACAGATAAAGAAATAAAAAACAAATAATTATTAAATCTGCCAAGTAGAGACAAGTAAGATCAGAAACAAGTTATTTTGTCATAAGGACACATGAGGCCTGCCAACATGACAAAGAAGCTAGAGAATACATATTAAAGAATGTGCATCAACAAATAAAATACACAGAAATGAGAAGAGAAAAGAAAACTGATGACAACCACCCCCAACCCCACAAAAAATTAAAATAAAACGAAGCAAAGACACTGCCACAAGTAAACTAAAGACCGTTATGAGCCCAAGTGACACAATTAGGATTCGAGTGAAAATTTCAGTATACTATTTCTATTTGTTTAAGCTTACTATGGATTCGTATTCTTATCTGATTAATCCGTTTAAATGAAATGAAACTGTCGTTGTGAGAGGTCAATTTTATTGTTCTGCAATTAATTAATGTAGATTACTTTTAAAATTTTGTCAGTATTTATTTCCCTACTTCCTATTATATCTTTGAATTTGGGCGACCACTTCGAACTCAGACTGATCTTTTTAATATCTTTCATTATTTTAGTTCTTGTGATGACAATATGTTCTATATGACAAGAAAACAACGAAAACCGTCATCCGTGTAGTGGACATATACATTTGTATTTCGACTTCGTATTCTCTTGTTCTCTCTTCATTCATTTCCCTCATCTTCTTTACTTTCACCGCTCTTATCTCTATTTTTATTTTCTTCGTTTGTCAGTTGTTCTTTCGTTTCTTCCATTTCTTCTTTCTTATCTATCCAGTGATCTTATGTTTTCTGCCATGTTAAAGATAGGACTTTTAAGCAATAGTTTCAGGATATTAAAACCGATTAAATTCTAAATATATTTTCCATACCATTAATTTAATTTTTAAAATGGAAATCTGGGTGGTCGATTGGTCTAAAGCTCTAATCTTTACCGTTCACTGTCCTCTGTTCGGCGAGGTCATGGACTTGGCTAAGGTGCAAATGTGAGAAAGCTGCTAGTAGCTTCCCCTAGGTCACTAGTTCTTCATGCACCAGTTATACTGACCGCCATGTACAGACTTTTGCTTAGAGAAATGGTATTAACACCATAACAGCAACAATAACAATCGTATAAGCATCTGTTCATCGCACCTCCACCAGGATCTTCGTCCATCAAAACTTATCATTTTGAAGGATAACTATGGTTATCTCCGAGCCTATTTCATAGACAAAGTTATTCGACTCGCATCAGAGAGAACTGAATATTCCAAATGACAACAGCTGGCATTTGGACCAGCTCTTTTATATATCAAACATGGATTGACTGGGTAGTTGCAAATGCATCGTACTTGTTGTAGGGGGCCTTTGTTTTGTTGTTGGGGGAGGGGTAATTTGTTGTTTTATTTTGTTGTTTTTTTGTATTTGTAACTTCTCGACCAGTGTTACGGTCATTCGCATTGTAGAAATAGCTCCGATGGTCCGAAATGATTGCAGTTTCATTTTGCGAAAACATTTCCAGAAAAAAATATATGATATTTTTCAGCAAATTACATCATTAATATGCATCCTATTTATGCTTCGGACAAACAAATGATCAGAATGACATTTCTATTTGCATTCGGAACATTCATGTATGGTCCAGAAATAAATCCCTGATATACATCTGAGAATGAATATATATATATATATATATATATATATATATATATATATATATATATATATATATATATATATATATGTTAGATGGGTTCAGTGATTATGTTGTAGAAAATATCATCTTTGTTCCTATTGTGACTATGTCTTATTGTGCCTCCATACTGATCCATGTGACCAAAAGAAAGTTTCAAATAGACCTATTTGGTTTCTTTATCGACCAAAAGCAACTTTGAGATCAATCATACAGACCTTTAGCAACTTTAAGATCAATCAAACAGACCTCTAGCAACTTTAAGATCAATCATACAGACCTTTAGCAACTTTGAGATCAATCATACAGACCTTTAGCAACTTTTAATTCAACCATTCAGATCCTATCTATGATGATATATTTCCTATTGCGAAAACTTGAAGCAGGTCGGCTATTTGGCAAAAATGAATTGGTAACAGAGATCCAAATTCATCGAATTATATTTTATTTTTATTTTTCGCCTCGAGGATAATCCTACAATGAACCAATTCTCAAAACTCATATGTGGTTGGTGGAAAATATTCTCTTTTGGGGGGAAAATTTTTCTCCTTACAAAATGAATTCTATGTATATTTCTGAGGCAACATGAGGCATAATGTTGCCTCTGAGAAATATCTAAAGACATAATGATTTTTTAAATTTTATATGTCTTTTGGAGGGGATATTTTTCTAATCACTGCTGGCTGCCTGAACTGAGATTTCCTCGCTTTCCAGTAGTACACATAACCAAAAGGACGATGGGAACAACAAAATGAAGCGATCACATATATGTGAATGAAAGTGTCCGTTTTATCGACCAACAAGGACGTGTTTTTGCTAGAATAACTTTGGCTGGCTCATTCAAACTGCGGTTAAGGTCTTTTTATGCCACAAAATTGCGAGACAAATTTCCTCTAGTTCGTAACAATTGTCATCGGGAAACAATTAGTATTTCCATTTCAGCCCACGAATATAGTCATTGTCTATTTTATAGCATTTATTCCTGTCACCGTTTGGTGGTGATACAAGCATACATGGTATAGATTTAAAGTCAATAATTTATTCTTTAGAATATAAGCTTATCGTGTGGTTGTATGTATGTTTTTTGGCAATAGTGTACAGTAAGTAATAAGGTCTTGTTGATGATCCGGAAATGAAATCTGTGTTCCATTGCACGTTGGTTTATTGACAGTCAAGCCATTCAAATAAATGCCGGTGAACCTTTGACAAGAACTTCACCAAAAGTTATTTTTGAAGGCATTTTAGATTAATATATGATTTGCATTGGTTGTCACACAGTGAAAAGTTTAGTACTGAGAAACAAAAAAGAAAACATATTAAAATTGTGTTTTATGACAAGTCATTGTAGTATTAGTAAGTAAAGTTTAAATTGCCATAAAATCTTCATTATTAATGATGGACACATGAAAATTTAAGATCTTATGTATATTGACTTTGAACATATTATAATAAAATTAAAATAAAAATTAATTTGTATCTTAAAAATTTAAATGAAATTTTAAAAAAAACATATAAAATGAAATTTATCTTCCCAAAAGGCATTTATACGATATCTATTGGGAATGTTATCAGCATGTATATACTCCTGCACCATATACAAGCTAAAATGATGGATATTTGTCCAATTGTGTCAGAAAAATATCTTTGTAAGTCAAAATGAGACCACCGCTGCGGTGGCCTAGTGGTTAGAGCGTCCGCCTCGGATGCAGGAGGTCGTGGGTTCGATTCCCGGTCGAGTCATACCAAAGACTTACAAAAATGGTACTAACAGCTGCCTCGCTTGACGCTCAGTATTAAGAGGTTAGTGTTAGGACTGGTCGGCCTGGTGTCAGGTATTAGACATCACTATAAACTGCCACACTGCAGACATCGTAGTGATATGACTGAAAAATTGTTTAAAGCTACGTTAAAATCATAAACACACACAAACACACACAAAATGAGACCTTCATTTAAAATAAATGAATACAAATTATATTTTTCATTAGAACCATTAGGTCATTGAAGCTATTTATTAGGGGTCCAAACAGTTAATATATGTGTTTATGATGGGGTGACTTCCTCAGTAACACATATCTGAGTAACACATATCTGCTTGTATAACTATAAGTAATTGTTTATACACATAGTTACAAGGTATTTAATGAGAGGACATAGATGAAAACTTTATAAATGCTTACGTTCTCTATGAAACGATTTTAAACTGTCAGGGAATGACATACAAGTCAAGGAGATAAAACATACTTTTCTCAGGTATATTTAACCTTGCGTGAAAGAAAACAGCAAACTGATGTAAGTTGAACACAAAAAGTATTCCATTTTATTGTTCAGTTTTATGATGATATTGATTGATGTAGTGCGGCATTGTGGCCCAGATGATATTATGGGAATTCTAATGATGCATCTTGCCTTATGCATTATTAATTACTAATAATATTTGTTAGCTGACACTCTAAAGGTTACATCAAAAATATTCAATTATTTAAATGTACAACTGATCTTAATATGGTGACATATCTGACATGAACAAATATCCATCTACTTTAGAATGTTTGGGATCAAACTTTGACATACAGTACATCATATAGGCTGATATTGTAAAATTAATGAATCAGTGAGACACAGTTCTGGCTGTGCGCATTTCAATTATCCCAAAATGTTATTTTCGTTATGAATATGCCTCTGTATGGTAACACATTTCAATTTAGTATTTTGACAGAGGGCGGTATTGTAGCATCATCTGATATCTGATTCCATTGAATCATAGAGATTAATAACTGTTAACCAACACTCCAAAATACACTAAGAATGTTCAAACAGATCAATTGAAGTTTGTTTCCACACGTTATTTTGACAAGTAAATTGTATATTCCAAACTTGCAAATGTCCATCCTTGTTTACATGTTTGAAGATCAGAATTGCACATTTTCTAGACGATATAGTCTAAATTGGTACCTATAGTTGATATGTGTGGCTACATTTAGCTGTATACACCTTATGCAATATCTATAAGTGTCATTTTCCTCATGAATAAGATTGCTTATAGTAATATATTTTAATTTGGTACATTGTCGTTTGACTTTACTGTACACTGATATGTACTAATGTTTGCAACAATGAACAAACCTCGCCGGTCCAAAATTGCCTTCAAGTTTATGATAAATAATTTACCTTATTAGTTATTCAACCTGGGAATTATCTATTCTATATATTTACTAAGATCTCTGTTATTCCATCCATTAATTTCATATTTTATATGTGGATCATACCCCTCCCTCATACATAGTGATAGGTTTTCTGACATTATCTTACGATAGTGATAAAATTTCAATGAGCTGTGACATTTTCTCAATAAAGTGATAGAGTTTCAAATTCCTGGGATATTCTGACATTTTCTTACCATTATGATAGAATTTCAAAGGCCTGCGACATTGTATTAATATCGGGATAGAATTTCAAAGGCCTGCGACATTGTATTAATATCGGGATAGAATTTCAAAAGCCTGCGACATTGTATTAATATCGGGATAGAATTTCAAAGGCCTGCGACATTGTATTAATATCGGGATAGAATTTCAAAAGCCTGCGACATTGTATTAATATCGGGATAGAATTTCAAAGGCCTGCGACATTGTATTAATATCGGGATAGAATTTCAAAGGCCTGCGACATTGTATTAATATCGGGATAGAATTTCAAAGGCCTGCGACATTGCATTAATATCGGGATAGAATTTCAAAGGCCTACGACATTGTATTAATATCGGGATAGAATTTCAAAGGCTTGCGACATTGTATTAATATCGGGCTAGAATATCAAAGGTCTGCGACATTGTATTAATATCGGGATAGAATTTCAAAGGTCTGCGACATTGTATTAATATCGGGATAGAATTTCAAAGGCCTGAGACATTTTCTTAATATAGGGATACAATTTCATTTTACTAATGTAATAGAATTCAAAGGTCTTTCATATTCTGTAATTTTGACATTTTCTTATTATAGCGAATATAATTCAAAGGCATGTGTCATTATAGTGCTGCAGTGATGCAACTTTGAAAAGTTTGTGGTAGATTGACAGTAATAGAGTTTCAAAAGTCTGTGATGTTTACTTACAGCAGTGACATAATTTCATACTGCTGTCATATTCGTACCTCAGTGATATATCTTCAGTAGCCGGCGATATCATTATGGGTCGCTCCGGTGGTCTAAGTGAATAGAGCGTACGCCTGGGATTCGGGAGACCAGTGGTTCGAATCCCGGTTCAGTCATACAAATGACTAATACAAATGGTTCTAGCAGCTGCTTCGCTTGATGTTCTGCATTATGAGATTAGTGTTGGTACTAGTCGGAAAGGCGTCAGGATAATATGACTGGGTGGGACAAGATGTCACGTGTCTACTTGCTAGACATCAGTATAAACTGCCACATTATAGACATAGTAGCGATATGACTATAATAGTTAAAGCCACACACACACACTCACACACACGCACACACACAGTATTTTGAGTATAATGAACTTCCCAGTTATCATCAATATTGCTTGGTCTGTCCTTGGCTGAATGCATCTCTATACCGCTCATACACAGCCCGAGTGTAACAGACGGGTAGACAGACACATCGGAGTCTTGTGGAAGCTTGAAATATGATCAGAAAAAGGCTGTGTTGTTTTGTTTGGTTTTTTTAACAACCAGAAAATCATGTTTGGTGGGCATTAAGAAATAAGTGACAACAATCGTTATATATATATATATATATATATATATATATATATATATATATATATATATATATATATATATATATATATATATATATATATATATATATCTGACAAACAGAATATTCAACTATTTGTTATGAGATTCGTGCTTTTCTTGATCAATTGAATAAAATTACTAAATTAAGTATATTTACCTGGAGAGCAACTGACATTCTAAGTTTTTTTGGATAAATTTAAGGCATGTCTGGATCAATACACTATCCATGACGATCATATCTCAGAAAAAAACCTATGCAATGCATTTTAATTAATACAAAACGTTAGGGACACACGATACTAATGGTATGGAAAAATGTGAACCAGCCTGGAAATTGGTGAACATTTAATAGAGTATATATAGGTTTTGCTGGCTAGTTTTGGTTAATAATCTAAGTTATGTTTTAGGAAAAATATATAAGTGAAAAAGTATATATATAGAGACATTGTTTTATTGATGGAATTCCAGTCATTTAACAGTCTTGTGCTTGGAACACTCAATGCTAAAATTAGCTTTCGACTCTTTGGTGAGGAATTGAAAGCACGTTTCAAACACATGCAGGTCCAGAAAATGCCGCGGCTCATATTCTCCCCTCTACACAAAAGCTAACATCCAGGTTTCATATTTACTGATAAATATAGATTTGATCTTGGGCACTCAGAAATTTTAAGTTATTGAATTTTTAATATTATGGTGTTTGCACGTGTTTACTATGGGAACTGAATTTGTACCGATATTACTTAGGAGTACTTCAGATAAACCACGTTTTTTTGCAGTGCTGTTAACAATGAAGTTTAGAACTAGATTCTATGTGAAAAGTGACCTTATTCCGAAACCAGGTCATACGCTACTTTACGTCAGAATGTATAATCAAAAGCTGATAAATTGCCACCAAATAGACATGCAAGTTCAGAAAGATTTCCATCCAAAAGACATCCACGTCCAGTAGGATTTGGTATACAAAATTTCTTTCGGTCGGTTTTGCAACTCAAGGGTTCAATAACAGGTAATGAGAGTAGCTCAATGGTAGACTGTGATCCTAATGATCTGACAGACGCTCTTGTTGGCCGAGTGACTCAAAGCGATCGCATTGACTGATTGCTACCATCTCAACTCTACCCGATTGAGTTCGAGTTTCGGGTACGGCCAATGCGGGTATTGACAGTACCTTCCCGTGAGTCAGTGGTTCTTCCCAGGGTTTCCCTGGGTTTTTTCTTCACCTGTTATACAGGCCGCCATGTATTGGATATCAGGTGCTGAAAAGTACGTTAAACACACCGCAACAACAATCGTATTTCACCTTGGCTCAAAGTTCAGTGGTATCATAGTTTCAATGACAATACGTACTATAACAGTGGAGATAATTTCTCCACATAATTGAACATTGGCATATTTCATTTGTGTAAAAACCGTATTCTTTGTAACTTTTAAGTGTACAATATTTATAAAATGCAGACAAAAATAAAACATTTTTAGACAACTATTTGCTATGTATATTATTGTTCGAAAACACTACCCACTTTTAACAAGGCTACCGTCACGAATCGGGAGTAAATCACAAATTTCCCAGCTATTATCAGGAGAGAAATACTGTATCGCACAATATACTCGTTTCTTGTCATTTTCAACAAGATTATTATGTCCCTTAACAATTTGACAGCTCCGGTAGCCGGTCCGCCTCCGATGAGTGAGGTCGCAAATTCGAACACCACCCAAATCATAACAAAGATTTATAAAAATGTTACTTATGGCTTCCTCGCTTTGCTCTCAGCATATTAAAGGTAGTGCTTCGACTGGTCGGAATGGTATCAGGATAATATGATTTCTTGACAGATGATGTTACATATCTGTGGCATGATGCGTCAGTACTAGACATCATTATAACCTGCCACAATGCAGCTATAACTGAACCTTTGTAAATGCTACGTTAAAAATCTAAATCACACATGCAGACACCATAAACATTTCTAGTGAATTTATAATTTACAGGAGGAAACAAAAATATTATTGTTGTTTACAAACTATTTAGCCTGACCATGCTTACATTCTAGATATGTTTATCAGCGTTTGATCTTGCACAAAATGAATTATATTGATCTGAATTTATTGATTCTGTCTATTATCAGTTGATTTTGATACCGTACGTCCAGTATATTTAGTCATCCAGAGAAGTTGATTGCATACAACCATCCCTCGGATGCGTGAGATCGTAGGTTTGAACCCCTGCCGAGCCATACGAAAGACAATGAAATGGTACTACAACTTCCTCGCTAGGACCTCGGCATTAAGAGGTTAGTGTTAGGAGTGGTCCGCCTGATTTCAGTATAATGTGACTGGGTGTGATATCATGCATGAAACCCCAGTGCATCGCCTATAAGAGAGGCAGTAAGGGGCCAGGGCGAAACAACACTTTTTAATTTTATCACATAAAATTTTTATTTGAACAAAAACTAGGACAGGCCGGTTTGTTTCTTACACTAGGCCCCGTGTTCGCTCTCTACTACCCTGTCCCAATGCTAGACATCAGTATAACCTACTACAACGCAGACATGGTAGCAATGACCGAAATGTTGTTAAAGCTAAGTTAAAAATCCAAATCACATATGCAGACACGTTAAACCTTTTTATTAGATTAATAATTTACAGGAGGAAAAATGGCAATTTTGTTGTTTACAAAGTATTTTGCCTGACTTGACTTACATTCCTGATATATACAACCGTGTCATCTTAAAAAATGAATTTTACTGACCTGAATTTGTCATTTATCAATTGGCAGTCTCCTTATGTTTAATACCGCACGTCCAGTATTTACAGTCCTCCAGACAAACAGACTGCATACATCCACCCACCCGTCAATACAAGTGCCTATTCATCCATATAGAGACATATGCAAGGATAAACTTTTTTAAATTTGTAAATACTTTGGCTCTCTTTTCTTTTATCATCGAAAATCATTTAGTATTAGCACACATAAAACTTTTCTTTATTAGATTTAATTTGTGTTTCTGCTTTGCAATACCCTTGCAATAAAAAATAATATCACCAGGTAGATACATGCAATCAGATATACAACCTTGTTGTGTCAATTCATTCGTCTAGTCACGTAACCAGTGATTTAAGTAGAGCAAAAACAACCGACACCAGCCTTACCCAAATTAGCTGAGACTTATCTTACAGGTACTTACAGGTGAACGGATTGTACTCCTGATTAGTATGCTCATCATTATCCAACTTTACAGGACTTATAACACTCAGGTAAGTAATATTTTGATAACGTAGTTTTGACTATAGTTTTATGTGCTAATTGATTGATTTTAACGATAAACCGTGCAAGACTGAATTGAAGTCTGGTGTTGGGGAAAACCACAGCGGTTCGTTACCAAGAAAATGAAGAGCTACCGTCAGTGAATAGATGGCTGGCGGGAGGGCAACCTGTAACAATATAACACTTATTACAGGTTGGGTTTCCTTTCCCACCACAACCGCCACCTGCCCTTTGTTCATTGACGGATACTCTTAATGTTTTTTTGTAATGGCCATATATGGAGAAAACTGCCAAACACTTATTTTGCTGAAATTATACGGGATAAATAACTTTGTAGATATGCATAATAATTGAACATTAATTTCTAGCTATGTACACATGTGTCAGATATAAGCCAGATTATTTGACAATCGTCCATCCGTCTGTTACAAACTAGTTTGGAGACCGGAGGTCTAGTGTTGTAAGGCGCTCGTCTTTACAAGCCGCTCGTACATTTTCGAGTTCTAATTTCGGCTCGGCCAGTGAGGGTTCGTGAGATATCTTCCCTTGGTTTGGTGACAACGTCTGGTTTCTTTCTCTACTAGAAATACCAGACGCTACGTATAAATTATCATACTTTTAAAAAGGTCTTTATACCCATAAAGAAATACAAATACACACAAGCATTGTATGTGTCATTTCTCATCAGTTTATGGGGTCTAACGGTAAAAGTCCTAGGCAACTTTAAAAGGTTTAAAGAATAACTTCTAAGCGGTAGATTATATTTTCCATTT
Source organism: Potamilus streckersoni (assembly GCA_016746295.1). Lineage (NCBI taxonomy): Eukaryota > Metazoa > Mollusca > Bivalvia > Unionida > Unionidae > Potamilus > Potamilus streckersoni. The sequence goes on along the minus strand of JAEAOA010000266.1, from coordinate 850,116 downwards.
TATGTTGCTACTAAAGTTTGTGCATTGATTGCATTAAGCGTAGGAATGAGTCCCGTTGAATTTGGAGTCTAAAAGTCAAGGTCATTCTGACTAAAAGAATGTAACAAAGGAGTGTACTCAATAACACTGTTTAACATACCTTACCTTGACCCAACCTTCGAGTATGACATGCATTTGCAGCAAAAATGAGCCAGTCGATCTTAGGATAAAAAGTACAATAGCCAAGGTCACTTAAAATAAATGGTGATAAATACTTTCTCCTCAGTAAGTGTCACTTATCTATGTATGTGTCTATTAAACATCAGACTATTTGTGCACGGTTTACACTTGAAAAGACGCCTATATATTTGATTATCATAAAGCGATGGTCAACGTCGATCTGAAAGTGAAAGAAGAAAATATGTTCCTGTACTTATAGTTTCACTTATCCTTATAAGAGACCCGTCAATCATGTGCCATTCACAATCGTCTTACAAAAGTACAAGTTCTGGCAAATGTATAAATTTGATTGTAGACTAGAGGAATGTCAGGATAATAACCTGGTAACCCAGCTTAACTCATCTATGCCACGGAAACATCTTTAACCTTATAAAAGCATTTTCAGTGTACAAAATTAAATGGTGGTTATACTTCTGTTATATTTTCCTGGTAGTACATAGCTTTGGCTCTTGTAGCAATCTTTTAGCCTGTTAACATCATTTTCCCATTGAGTGTATTTGGAAATATTTGTTTCTCATCCCAACAATATCAACAGATCTATACCAAGTATGTGTGAATCTTTGATTCAACAACTAAATTATATTCCATTTATGACAGTTAACCTGAAGCATCAGTATGAAATTTTCTTAATGTTATTGTATGTTATTGTTTAATTAGTGCTATATGGAACTTGCAAATTATGGCAGAAATTGGGGACTTTTGTGATTTCCTCAAATTCTACAAGTATTTTCCTACATTCAGTGTTGTCTGGGCTTGAAATATATAAATGAGGTTGGGGAAATATCTTCGTAACCAGCAGCGTACTAATGAGGAGTGGGGGTGGGTGTAGCACAGGGTAGTTGTACCGGTTACCAGATATCTTAGAGAGCCAGAAACAGAGACATACATAAAATGGTAATTGATTGCCTTGAGTGAATGACAGAAATAAGATGCCAGGAAAGGCCAACAAATGGCATTAAGTTGCAGGAAAATAATTGCCGGTCAGGGCATCTCTCTTAGAACCACTAGGGTAACTCACAGCGCTGTCCCATCCCCCCCGCCTGGTGGAGGGGACATTAGTCTCCTCCCAAGTACCCTTCTTCTCCTGCTTCTGGCCTCATGTTGTGGCCCATTATTATATTATCGTCGCCATTGACGCCACTGGCGCCGTATGCCATTTACCGTTAGTACGCCACTGTTGGTAAGAGATGCCTTACATGCAATAAGTGACCGCTCCAGCGTCCTAGCTGTTAGAGCGTCAGTCTCAGTCGCCGAGTCACACCAAAGACTTGTTGTTGTTGTTGTTGTTGTTGTTGTTGTTGTTGTTGTTGTTGGGCTTAACGCCATATTTCAGCACACGATAGGCTATTCATGGCGGCCAGTATTAATAGTGGAGGAAGAAACCGGTAAATCACCGGAAAGAACCACCGACCCACGAGAAGCTACTGGCAAGCTTTCTCACATGTCCACATTCGCCGAATCCTAGATTCGAACACACGCAGACAGAGGTGAGATGGCAGTGATCCGTAACGGACAGCGCTTTAGACCACTCGGCCACTCGGGGCCCCCCAAAGACTTGTAACAGCGGGACTACAGCTTCCTCGCTTGGTGGTCAGCATTAAGATGTTAGTGTTAAGACTGGTCTGCCTGGTGTCAGGGTAATGTGACTGGACAAGATGCTACATGTCTACGGCATGATATCTCAGCCAGTGACGTCTTAAGGAATGGGCACACTGGGCAGTTGCCCAGGGCCTCATGCTTCTAGGAGCTTCATGCTGCCCATATTGTTAATGAACAGTATGGGCCTATAGGAGGCTCCAGGTTATTGCACTGTCTAGAGCCTGCAATGGTGTTACGACGGCACTGTCCCCACAGCTAGACATAGCTATAAACTGACACACTGCAGACATCGCAGCGATATGACTTAAAAAATTATTAAAGCTACGTTAAATCTCTCTCTCTCTCTCTCACACACACACACACACACACACACACACACACACACACACACACTTATTTATCACTATTTCATGTCAAGAACCAGCGTGTTTCGTGCAGAGTAATTTTATGGTGCAATCATAGCGAAGTGTTAGCACACTTCTCACTTTGAGGTCCTGGGTCTAATACCCGGCGTTGGCGTGTGCTATAGTTTATTTTTTGCCCATTGACGATCAATGACTTTCTCTGGTTCCTCCAGTTATCTCTACCACAAACTACTACACTATTTTCAACTAATGCGATCTAAAATTAGTCAGTCTGACGCTTTTCTTGTACCACATGAGTCTGATGTTTTATCAATAAATTACGACGAAATTTCTGACATGAAATCACCGTATTGCGACTATCGGTGAACACTGATAATACCGATAAGGGGTTTTAATGTTGCCCGAAATTTTGTAGTATAGTCCAACACTCTATTATCGCGTGCTCTGTCTTATCGCGGCAAACGAAATTTTCCGATTAGTTTTGGATACATGCCTTCTAGCGATTGTTTACGTATGTAAAGCTGTAGCCAGTAAGGACGCAAATATTTTATATCAAAATTTCCTCTAAAATGTCAACAGATTTTTAAGTTTACAATGAAAAAGAAAAACCATCACATTTTTTGTAAAGTGCATGCAATTCCTTTGATCACTGGATACAAAACTCCTGACAAACTTACTATGTCTGCATTCGGTTTAATTACGAAATATATTCAGTGTATCGTCTGATGTTTGATGATTATAGGTCATATTCTGATATTGACATACATCTCATTACAAGGATATGGTTGCAATTTGATTTCATGGTAGCCATTATGGACCAAAATTTACAAATCTCTGCTAATGAGCCTACTTATCCAACATAAAGAGGAAAGCAATAATAGTACCACTACTTTAAAATTAATAACATTTCATTAATATTATTATTGATAATTTCACACAATGCACTTAATTCAAAGTGATATATATTTTTTGTTACTACTGTTGTTAGCATGGATTTCAACTTAAGTGACATTAGTATATTCAATTTAGTCCTTTATTTTTGTGAAAATATTCAGGCAGTGTAAGCGTGGATGTTACATCTTATCACCAAGTTGTAATTTGTGTTTATGATATGTGCGTGCTACTATAGATAATTTTGGTTACAACCGCGATAATATAGAGTTGTTCCCACATGGCACGGTAACTGGTTCACCCATCAAGTGCGGTTTTATCACAAGATAATACCGTTAAGGTGATTTCATGTAGTCAGAAATTTCGTCGTGCTTTATTCATAACTGCAGACTCCTTTGGGTTTTATTTACATTAACGCGATTGAATTGACCAATATCTTTTATCGAAATAGAGGGAAAAACAGATAAACTTTACAATTTGTAAAAATGCAGCAATAGCAGATCGGTTTTATTGTGTACCGATAACAACATTATGTACCGCAATAATATTGCGTACTACTTTATTGATAAAACGTACAATCCTGTGCCTGTAAATTAAACAAATAAATAAAATTTAGCAATAAAGAATCGAGTTTGTCATTTATCATTTCCTTAACGCCACTAATCATGTAAATTTGAGGATATTCTAAAACAATAAAATACTGTTGCCTAAGTCCTGAAACTAAATGTACCTATCGTTTCCATAGTTTCTATTTATATCAACAGACCGACTATGTCTCTTCAAGAAAACAGACGGGTTTGTCAATGGTTTAAACTTATATCTGTGACATAATCCTTGTACAGATACGTTAAATAGCATACCAGTCTGTTAAAGAAAATGGCACCAGATGCTAATTGATGGAGTCTTGAACCGTGTGATTTAAAACAAAAAAAAAAAAACAAAAAAAAAAAACGTGTTAGCGCAGATGGAGCATTTTAAACTTCAAAAGATGTCAGATTGGAAAAAGGACAATTAAACAGCACTTTACAAGTTTATTTAATGAAAAGAATAATGCGAGAGAGATATGATATAGGACCAATACTAAGAATTGCGAAATAGACATGTGGGTAAGTTAGAGTGTTGTATGTAAATATTGTATCAGTTTTGTTGTGTTATTGTGTTAAAACATATTAAGAGACGCCGTGTTCTAACTATCAATAACTTTAATATATGCAAGTGACTACTGTGAAGTCTTAACACCGAGAGTTATCAGAGAGGCAGTTGCCTGTAGATAGTACCAGTGGAGCTATGACTCATACACAGAGAGTGCTGATTGGTCAGTCACACATGTATAATGTTACATCTCTCTTCTTACAAAGAAAAAGTTTTAATAAAACTTTTAACAAACTAAATGAATCATAAGCCATTATAATTAACATAGCAGAATTAAGCGCGTCTTTGATATCAATGATTACAATTAACTACGTACACATGTCTGAGACAGACTGAGAAGGCATTATACAATTTTAAGAAATCGCATTGCTTGTCTGATAGATATTTAATGTAAACTGGTGGTCCTTATCTTGAATCACCGTCAGTGTTTATCAACAAAACCGTAAAATGTGCTACAATAATGAGTGTTCTATTAGCTGAGTCTCTCTTATCTGCGAGTGCCGGATTTCACAGTTGTTTCATATCCAGGATATGTCCAGGCTTTTGGAACTGATATTATACTGCCACTCTTATATTTTGGTTTCACTAGCCTCCCAGAAAGTGTGTAACATCCGCCTTGCGGACGAACCCATGAGACCGTTGCATCAGGCTCAGGCGTACTTTGGCTGAAACATTTAGATTCAATTGACTTTGAAATTGATTTACTGGCATTTGCGGAGATTGGTGATACATCTGTCAAGATGTGTTTTCAATCTGAGGGTGGGCGGTAGTGGTGTTTCATTAGTTGTCATGAGTAAACGTCTATTTCGACGATAAATGGTACCATCTTTGGTGCGAACTGTATATGACCTTTCGCTGTGTTTTCTTACTACTACGGCAGGTTCCCATTTTTGACCTTTCAATTGAACTCGGGCTGATTCCCCTTCCTTAAGTGGTTTTAGTGGTTTTGCGTTTTTGTCATAATAATTCTTAGTTTTCCTCTTACAACGTGTAATTTTCTTTTTGACCTCAGCGGTGATAGGTGTTTTTAGAAGTAATTTTTCGTGGGTTGTTGGGAGAATTGATCTAAGCTGTCTCCCCATCAACAATTCTGCTGGTGAGAACCCGATATCAAGAGCAGTGGTTCGGTACTCTAATATGCCTATAAGTGGTTCTCTGCCGTCGGCTTTTGCTTTTGAGAGAATTCTCTTTACAGTTTGAACTGTTTTTCTGCTAGGCCGTTTGACTTAGGGTATGTGGGACTCGATGTCACGTGTTTAAAGTCCCATTCTTTCGCGAAGCTTGCGAACTCTCGGGAAGAATAGCATGTTTGATTGTCGCTGACTACGACTTCCGGTATTCCAAAGCGCGCGAAAATGCCTTTCATGTGATTGATAACAGTGCAACTTTTTGAGCTAACGAGTGTCTTAACTTCGAAGTAGCGACTGAAGTAATCTACTACAACAATGTACTCTTTATTATCCCATGTAAATAGGTCTGTGGCGACTCTTTGCCATGGGTATTCAGGGACGTCATGATCAATGAGAAGTTCCTTTTGGTTAGAGCTTCTGCGCTCTAAGCAGATAGAGCATTTTGAAACTAAATCGGAAATGTCGGGTGAGATTCTTGGCCAAAACAAAACATCTCTGGCTCTTTTCAGACACTTTTCAATACCTAAATGTCCTGAATGTACAGTTTCTAGCATTTTCTGCCTGAGGGCTTGTGGAATGACTATTTTGTGGCCTTTCAAGATTAACCCATCTACAACTGAAAGTGTATCTCTATAATTCCAATAGTCGATTATCTCTGATTGACAGCTTGACCTCTTTTCAGGCCATCCTTCACTTATGACCTGTTTCAGTATGACCATCTGGGGGTCTTGTTCAGTGAGAGATTAAATTTCTTCCTTCTTACGATCAGATACAGGTAATGCTGATAACGCCATATGCACCTGCATATCTATACCGTCAGATAAGATAGGGTATGTATCCGATGAGAACTTACGGGAGAGTGTATCTGCTACGGGTATGTTCTTACCTTGGTAATATTTTACCTCAAGGTCATAACGCAGTAGTTGCAAACGCATGCGTTGTAGTCGCGGTTGGGCTGCATATAGGGGCTTTTTCATTATAGAGATACGTGGAAGGTGGTCAGTTTGAACGTGTACCTTTCTCGCATATACATATTGATGAAACCGTTTGCATCCGAACAGTATAGCAAACATTTCTTTCTCTATCTGAGGGTAATTAATCTCAGTTGTGGTCAAGGATTTTGATGCATAAGCCACGGGCTTATCATCTTGCATTAGGGCGGCACCCAGCCCATATTTTGATGCGTCAACTTGCAAAGTCAGTGGTTTCTTAGGGTCAAAATAGGACAGAATAGGTCCAGGGCTTATAGTAACTATGTCTTTGACCTTTTGAAATGCGTCTAGTTGAGGAGAGTCCCGTGAAAACTCTACGTCTTTCGCTAACAGTTGTCTTAGTGGACTTGTGACCTCTGTCAATTTTGGGGCAAATTTGGACAAGTAGTTAACCATGCCAAGAATGGTTTCTAACTCCGCGCGGTCACGAGGGGGTTCCATTTCTCTTACCACTGCTACTTTGGTAGGGTCGGGTTTGAGACCTTCTGCTGACAGAATGTGCCCGAAGTACTGAACTTCTGTGACGCCCACTTCTAGTTTTTACTCATTTAGCCGGATTCCTTTTTCGAGGGAACGTTTGAAAATATTTCTCAAGTTTGTATCATGTTCGTCGCGTGTGCGTCCAAAAACTAGTATATCATCACAAATCGAAACAATACCACTTAAACCTTCAAAACTCTCATCGACCTGCCTTTGGAATTCATCTTGAGATGATTTCAAACCATATGGGAGACGCAAGAAACGGTAACGGCCGTAAGGGGTGTTGAAAGTTGTGAGGTATGAAGAGTCACTTGACAGTTTTATTGCCAATATCCTGACCGTGCATCCAATTTGATGAAGTATTTTGCACCTGATAATTGGGGTAGGGTATCATCTAATGTGCGCATAGGGTAATGGGGACGCAAAATTACCCTGTTAAGGTCTTGTGGGTCGAGACATACCCTTAGTTTATCCGATTGCTTTTCGACAACAACCATAGAATTTACCCATGCTGTAGGTGATGTAACTGGGGCAATGATATTTTCATTTTCCATGCGATCAAGTTCAGTTTTGAGTCTGTCTTGAAGTGCAACAGGTACTCGCCTCGGAGGGTGCACTACAGGTATGGCTTTGGGGTCGATGTGTATGGTACATTCCCCTGGGAAAAGACCAATACCGTTGAATACTTCGGCATATTCCTTGAGAAAACCGCCTCAGTGAGGGGTGTACTCTTGTTACAATGTAAATCCTGACATCTGTGTCTGAACAGAGTATGTAAATTTAACTAAGCCTAACTCAATACAAGACTGTAAGCCAAGTATAGGTGGTGGTCTCGTTTTAACAACGTAGAACTCGAGTTTATGTGTAGGTTCAGTGCGTTTACATGTGAGATTGACAGTACCCATTGTGTTCAATAATTTGCCGTTATATGCAGATAGTGTGTTTAATGTATATTTAAGAGGATGCTTTATGCCTAGCTTTTGGAATATATACGAGGGTTTGATGTTAACTTGGGAGCCAGTATCCAATTTAAAATCAATAGAAAATAAATTAGGTCCTACCTCTATCGCCGCATACGCCTGTCCATTGGCAACTATATCCCGTTTACACTGTCAATAAATTAATCCTGGTTTTGAGATTCATTGTTAATCACACTAACCGTTTTTGATCTACAGACTTTCTCAAAGTGATTGAGTTTATGACACTTATTGCAAGTCTTTCCTTTCGCAGGGCCCTTGTCCTGGCCTGAATGTATTTTGTATCCGCAGTGTCCACAGGTCGCGTTCACGCTTCGTCTGGAAGACGTGGTCCATTTCTTCTTCGGCTGTAGTTCTTTTGTCTTGGCCTGTCTTTGAGTTGTCGCATGTACTTCTGGTCTGGCTGATGCAGACATGCTCCTGGGCATATTCATGGCTTTGACCAATGTTAATAGCCCTTTCCAAGGTCAACATTTCACCTTCATTGATCATTTTTTCTCGTATCCTTAATGACGATACCCCGAAAACAATTCTATCACGAATCATGTCGTCTTCGTCTTCGAAGAGACAGTCTTTGGTTAAGAGTTTCAATGAAGTCACATATTGGTCTATTGTCCTGGAGCCTTGAATTTCATTGTTAAATTTAAATCTTGCAAAGACCGGATTTAATTTTGGTTGCCCGTGAGGTTTGAATTTTGTAAATAGCGTTGATGGGTTCTTTTTCTTCCCCTGTCAGAGTCCATGTGTTAAAAATATCTCTACCTTTGTCGCCTACCCAAAGTAGAATGTAGTTGGCTTTGACCGCATCACTTCTTCTACTCATCGGTCCGTTAAATATTATTTCACAGTGTTCTTGGAATTTAGCCCATGATGTGGTAAGGTTAGAATTATCCCAGTCCATGGTAGGGGTTGGCACGCCGGAAAGATCCATTTCGGTGGTATTAAATTCGTATGCAGAATTTTCAACGTTTTTATGGTTTTAAATTCGGGCAAAATCTTCCGTGGATGGTAAAGTTATTGTTTCAAGATATCCATTTACGATCCATGTGCTATTCCAACATGATATGCTATTCCAAGCATGATATCATATTCCAACCATGATATCTCACTTCTGACACCATGTTGTGTTATTGTGTTCAAACATAATAAGAGTCGCCGTGTTCTAACTATCAATAACTTTAATATATGCAAATGACAACAGTGAAGTCTTAACACTGAGAGTTATCAGAGAGGCAGTTGCCTGTAGATAGTACCAGTGGAACTATGACTCATACAAAGAGAGTGCTGATTGGTCAGTTACACATGTATAATGTTACAAGTTTGTTTAATGTTTCTATTCTGGATGTTGCCGGTTTGTGACAAGGATTTTGGCTAGCTGCAAATCCAGGTTTGTAGCAAAAACAAAAGTACATTTGTTCATAGCTTACTGGACCAGTAACCTGGAACGCTTTATTATCACTGTACTTAATGTTCTTATAGGTACATATTACAAACATTTTGCATGAGTATAATTGGTAAAGTTTCAATGACTTTTCCCTCTGTGGAATACTGTAACAATTCTCTTTTTGGAGGGTACTCTTCCTGGTTGCCCTGGTTGCCCTTTTCAAACCATTTAGGGTGGCCCTAACGCCCAACATGTAATGATTGTGCTTTAGAATGTTTTTGTTTATTATTGAGACTTTTTTGTGTGTGTGTGTGTGTGTATATATATCTTGAATTATTCAAGACATTCATCTCCTTCAATGAGATATTTTCCCATGGCTTTCGTGTCATGTTTTTTTTTCCTACTTTTTGCTATCCTTTTTTCTATTTGGATTTCTCTCTTGTTCTCCTCGTTTAATGTTTCTGGTTGATCATTCTTTAATTTTCTTGTTGCTTTAGAACCTATTGTTGCTAATGTTAAGGCAGTCTTTATATTTTGGTTCAGGCCTGGTAGTTTGGTTTCTTCTGCATTATTCCCATATTGTTGATGTTGTTGTGGGATTTGATTTTGTTCCTCTCTTAGTTGTTTTCTTCTTGGTGCTGCTCGTGGGTTTAGCATTTGATGTTGTTTTCCTGTCAGCTTTGTTGGTATTTCCAAGTTTTAGGGTTCTTTTTGTTGTTTCTGCTCATCTTGTTGCTGTTGTTGCTGTGGGATGTGAAACTGATCACTTCTTGGTGATATTGTCTGTTCTTTGTTCCTTGTGTTTTGGAAATATACTTGTTGTTATATTTGCTACAGAAATTTGTTGTTGTTAATGGTTTTGGGGGCATTTATGTGGAGTATGCCCTGTTTTTCCACATCTGCTGCAAGTTCTGTGATGTATACATCCTTTGTACGATTTTTTTTGTTAAGAACCCAAATAGGTAAAAGGCTCTTTTTTTTGTATCAGCTTGCACTTCTCAATTTTAAAAATCTGTATGCCGTTGTATATACTCGTCAGGGGTATAGTACCCAAACATGCTGATATGACATTTTTTTTTTTTAATTTCTACTTAAATTTCTCCTTTGTGGCTTGCAATGGTATTTCAAGCAGGATGTCAGATAGGTATAGTTCCCCGGTTTGTATTTTGATTTTCCACCAGTATCGTGTTGGTATTTTTACAATTGCTGGTAAACCTTTAATTTGTATTTTTCCATACAGTAGTACCGGTTGTGTTCCTTTCGGTCTCAGTATGTATGCTTTATTCCCTTTCCGGTTGATAGAGTATATTTTATTTATATATTCCAGATTTAACACCTTAAATGTCACAATAACATCCACGTTTCCTGGTGTTCTATCCCTAGGTACATTTTGAAACTCTACTTCTTGTATCCCTTTGTGGTGTAAATTTTCTATAAAAGAACCTTCTAGTGTCTCTATTCTTCTTACTTCGAAGAAACTCTAGTTCTCTTGTAATCTCTTTGTTTGCTTTGTATGCTGCCATGTTTTCTCCTGATCTTTATTTTCTTTTGAGTTGAGCTAACTGTTCATCTTTTCCTTTAGCATTCTCACTATAATATGTTTCTTTAGTAGCTTGTTTCTATTTCATGACACTGCACATGGTTATTTTCTTCACATCATTATTTCCATGTCTGCTTTGTCTAAGCCATTTTTCAGTCAGTTGAAGCTTATAAGTTGTAAATGTAAATAAAACTGCGTAGGGTGGATGACCCAAATTAACGTACTGACTATATATTTTGGTATTAATAATAAGCTAAACTTGGGTATGGTATCACATGGATCGGGGTCAAAATGGACCAGTACCGAAAAGGCCCACGACCAAAACGGACAAGTGCTTAAAAGGCCTGGTCCGAAAAGGCCTAACCAAAAAGGCCCATTCATGTGTCAATTACCAATTGCTCATATCACTCCTACTAGAAGAAACTAATACGTAAATATCAAATCCTTGTTTTACTTTAAAATGTCTGTAAATACTGTGCAGTAGAGAATTAGAGAATGATTATCCAGTATGTTAGTAATCATGAAAATAATTGTGGCATGCTACTAATATATGTTCTATGTAAAATGAACACAAAAAAGGTAGTTTACTGAATATGAGATAGTTAAAATAAGGCAAAAAATAATTGTATAAGAAAATATTGGGAGTAAAGCAAATCAATAATATCTTTGTTATAACAAATCTAGACTGAATATGAGTTAGTGCCATCCATGTGTGGTTTGTGCTTACCAAATTTGTTATAATGCTTTAAGTAATGACGATTTCATTAATGATGGATGAATATTTTCATTTGCGAAGACTAATGACTCTTCCTGTTTCACACACATATTGTTAATACATGTGTATGCATAGTTTATGTTTGTTGATTGTAATTGATGCTTTAAATAGACATATGCTATATTATGTGCCTTGTAGGTTATTGCATTGTGGTTGAAATGAAAGTCATATCAAAATTTGAGAAGAATCAGGAGGTTATTTATAAAAACTATAACAAAAAGATTTATGGTGGGATAGAAAGACAAAAAGAAAAGATAGCATGTCTAACTAGTATAACTTAAGCAATAAAAGACAAATGTTAATGCCATTTTAGATTTATAAATCTATTAACAATATAAAATAAGTGATAATTCATTAATATTAGTCTAATATAAAATTCTATACACATATCTTACACTATATCTGTATTGCATATCATGGCTGTCAAATAAATGTAACAGTACAATACAATATTCAAATCGAGAATATCAGGCCGCCAATAAAGACAATGAAAACATGCATATACAGAGATTCACTTTTCAACAAGAAACCTTACAACACAACAAAACTGCATACAATTGCTGTCAAAAGTAATAGTACGATATAAGATGCATCCTAGAATAATAGCAGCAGATATGCAACAAATTATCAAAACATGCATATTATAAGAACATGCAGAAACACAAATATTCACTTTTCAATAATAAACATTACAAAACAAAATTGCACCGACAGGCTGTCAAAAGACAATTCATAATTTTCAAGCCTTTGTTTTCCTAGTATTGATCACAAAATGTAAAAAAGCTGGGTAGAAAACAATGTTGAAACAGTGTTACAACTTGAGATCAAATATCTGGCTTTCTGAAAGCCTCAAAAGAACAGGAGAATTTATTGGAAATATAAGAAAGAAAACAATTACATTTAAAATCATAATACATTTTTAAGGAAAACTTTTCTTAGAAAAGTCCAATTATGAAACTTTATGTGTGATGCAAAGTTCAAACATTTGGCTTATTGCTACATATGCAGACAAATTTTGATTTCAGTTTACTACAATATTGTAGCAACAATGTTTACAGAAATGTATGGTGCAACTGAACATTTCTAAGAAAATGACATGAAAGCAATCGAGCTTATCTCCATGGTTGGTCTAAAAACTATAATGTGAGCTCTATAAATATTGCACATTCATGCATTTTCTATTTTTTGTGGAGGGTATTCTCCCTGGATGATCATTTTAGACCATTTAGGCAGACCTTCCTGCCTTTTTCGTAATGTTGCCAATGTTGCTTATTGGGATCACTGCCATCTCACCTTTGTCAGCATGAGTTCAAGTCTAAGATTTGGCGAATGTGGATATGTGAGAAAGTTTACCAATAGCTTCTCATGGGTTGGTGATTCTGCAGATTTCCAGGTTTCTTCCTCCACCATTAATACTGGCTGCCAAATATAGACTATTGTCTGCTGAAAAATGGTGTTAAGCCCCACAACAACAACAAACATGCAGTCTGATGTAGACTTTTTAACCACTTTGCCCACTGGAACAGTGCTTTAATTAATTGCCATTTAAAGTTGTGTGCTTTCTCAAAATTTGGAAACAGACAGAGCATGTAAATGGACAGTATGTAAATGGACAGCATGTAAATGGACAGAGTATGTAAATGGACAGAGTGTGTAAGTGGACAGAGTATGTAAATGGACAGAGTATGTAAATGGACAGTGTGTAAATGGAAGAGCATGTAAATGGATGGAGTATGTAAATGGACAGAGTATGTAAATGGACAGTGTGTAAATGGAAGAGCATGTAAATGGACAGAGCATGTGAATGGACAGAGTGTGTAAATGGACAGATTAGGATAGTTGGATTTATTGGCTGAGAACATTAGTGAGACAACTGGACTATGGGAATAGAAGACCTGTAATTGTCATAAATTGTATATAAACTTTTAATTTGCATGTAATTAAATATTAATAGATGTTTACTGGGATCATCTGCAGAAATTCCATCTTATCCTTTTTATCTAGCTTTATAGTGGTTCACCTCTATAAACAAATCCCATTTCTTCCACTACAGTTTTCAATTAGGACTATCTGCCTAGTATTTTTTTACTTTGTCAACAATGTCTAGTGCTTTATTAGCTTTAGAGTAATAGTCTATTAGAGTAATGGTATGTCATCATCTTGTTTGATTTAGTCTGCTTCACTTCCTCTCTCCACATATTGCCTAGTTCTGGCTGATAAGGAAATCCCATGGCTCATTCAATCATTCTTTACCCTTTTCTGTCAAGCAAGAAGAAAAAGAACTTGAATGTAATGCTTAAGGCACAGTATATTGTTCTCTACTGGGGGAAAACTGGAACCTAAATTGCACCCAATTCTTTTGTGATCAAGAAGAATTGAGTCTATGATCTCTTTACTGGAATACATATGGACTAAATAACAAAGCATATTCAAGTAAACAGATTGCAGTTTTTTTTATGAAAATTTATTTTTAATCTGTTTATTTTAATGAATCATTACCATTTCATATACAGGTGACACAATATTTTGTCAGATTATCGCATTACAAGATACAGCATATCAAATTTCATGAATGAAATTCAATATGGCTGCATCTGTGACAAAACTGATTTTTGGGGGGGTTCGTTTGTTTCTAAGCAATAAAAGGCAATATAAACCTGGATCTACTGGATCATGAAACATAATAGATCAGGGTCTGTGATTTATAAAATATGAATAACACATTTATGTGAAACATGAATGAATCATCTTAAATTTTATCTTTATTTTTTCAGCTATTACTAAAATGGCTGCAGAAGGTGCAAGAAATATGGGTCGTATGCAGCTCGTCCCACCTTGCCCATTAAGATATGCACCTTATTCTGTGCTTATGAAGTTGGCACGTAGCATCGATACTGTGAACAACAATGATGGTCATGGGTGTATGATTCTGGCAGAGTTACTTGGATGTACCCCAGATCACATCCGCTCCATTATGGTAGGTCTTAGAATTAGAATTGCTCAAGTTTTATTGACATATCAAGACATCCAGGACTCTTGGCATACATCATGACATTCAAATCTGTGAATTATATACTTGCTCTGAAAGAAGACTTTTAAAAAATGGAATAAATGAAGTAAGAATTATTTTCACATTTTGTATATTATATACTCCATGAATTTTCCTCACATTTTGTGTCATGTACTCCAGGCAGATAAAATATATTCCATTTACAATGAAAAGGTAAAGTTTCAGTGAGTACAAGAATACTGGACAAGGGGTTCCTTTAGCCTTGCATCCAAAAGATATTCAAATTAGGGAATACATTAGGGAATATATGTATTGGGGAACCCTGTCCTAACTTGCTTTATTATAATGTAGATTTGGATATAACAAGGTTGTATCCTGGCTACATATTTTGTTTTGTATTTATTCCTTGTTCCTTGACACTACTTAAATCATCTGCTGATTGATATCAAAAGTTTAGTTTCAGGTAGAGTACAGGTGAGAGTCTTATTATACTTAATTTTCAACAGGACTGTAATAATTCTGATTGTTATGTAAATTGCAAGATGGTGAATTTATTACCCACTTGGTTTGTCCCTCCATGCCCGCATAGTCTTCATCTGATTGTCATATATTATATTTGTAGTATGTTTTGGTTAATAATTTAATCAACACTTTCTTACTGTACTGCAGACAGAAACATAACATATTTGGTAGTTATCATATCAACCACAACTTCTGTATTTTAGCCAGCTTCGCTTGTACATTGTGTTGTATTCAGATTGGCAGAGGAAAAGAAATATATGTATTTCAGAACAATTTTATATTTTCAAGACAGCTGTTAAAAATTAATATAGTAGTATACATATAAATAGGAACTTTTGGATATTTTGGATGTTGATAATTTGTAATAAAACATGAGGATTGTCTTAATACATATATAGTAACACCTGTCTTGAGAGACCACTGGTATGAGAGACCACCTGGTTTGAGGGACCAGAATCTACATGCACAGGTTTACTGATTATAAAGTATTAGGTATTAGGACCTTCTTATGAGAGACCATTAGTTTTTGGCAGAAGGTGTAGTCTTTCAAGACAGGTTCTTCTACTATCTATCTATCTATCTATCTATCTATCTATATATATATATATATATATATATATATATATATATATATATATATATATATATATATATATATATATATATATAGCATATCTATGTATTTATATAGCATATCTATGTATTTATATAGCATATCTATGTATTTATATATATTTTTTTTTATTGTAGACTCGTGCTGACAGGGACTTTCATAATAGTTTTAGCCCAACCATGATACTGTTTAATGACCTCCAAAACCAAAATTATCCTGTTGTTACCTTGAGGGACATTGAGAAGGTCTTACTGGAGTTGAAGTTGGAAGCTGTTACTGTTCTCTATAGAGCAGGTATGTTGTTTGAGGGGTTTAAATCTCCCACAGCAATAGCGAAGGAGGCATTGTTTTGTAGCATTCTAAATATCCACAGGTCCATGCATTAGACACTCATTGTCATTGGATACATTGTATTTTTTTGCTGTCATAAGTTCATATTGGACCATATTTGATTTTTGGGTCATCAAATTCAAATTTATTGTAATGGTAAAAGACTAAAAATTCTTATATCATTGCTTTAACAAATTGTTCATCCATTAATATGAATTTGTTTAGTTTATTATTGGTGGCTCTCTTACAGTTTTGAATTTAGCATAGTGCTTGAATTTTATAGAAAAATAATTTTTTATGCTTTCCTCACTATTTATGCTGGTTGTTTAAGAAAGACTTTGTCTATCTTAGGTATTGTTCAAAGAACCTTTAATTCCCATTATTTAGGTGCAAGATTGATGGGTGTAATATGGGTAAGAGAGTATACAGCTTGGCCTTACTCCAGATGTGCATCTTTTAAAAAGGTGCTAGCTCCACTTAATCATTTTCACTTCCTGAACTTCAGAGTTAAATTGTAAAAAAGAGAGCTGATAACTTCTTTTACATTTTGCGTATTGAGTAATTCATTCATTGCACTTTAAGATGTTTGCATTGTCTAGTCTGGCAAAATTAATTTTCCCTATTTTAATAGAAGCCATGGATAGTGTACTTCAGACAAATTCAGGTTGATTTTTGGAGCACAAGTGAGCAGTCATTTTAGTTAACAGTGTGCTAAGATCACTTACAATTTCCAACAGTACAATACCCAAAGAAATGTCAGCAACATTACATGAAAATAGCATAGAGGTATGCCAATATACTCTCCACTGTGCATGTTCTAAATGCAAACAACTTCACCTTCCATACATCACTCTATCAAAAGTACATAATAACTGGTGAGCACCACCATTGCTGCTGCTACACATCTGGAAAGATTGCCATGAACAATCTTTGTACAAGCATTCATTACTTGGTACAGTTGATCCTGAATAAAAGTAATTATCAAGAGTCTATGTTTGTGAAAGGGTTATCGAGGGAGTGGTGTAGTTCTACATTAGTGACCTTGTCCAGACTCTTTGCAGTTTAAGATAGGGTCACAAGGGTAGGATGAAAAGACCAAGAGTCATGCTCACTGTATTTTGAAAAAATATAAACGTTTTCAGTTCAAAAACATGTCAGAAAATATAAGTTCTGTACACAGACAACTATTAAATTTGGGGCAACATATCATAATTCTTTTTTTGTATTTAATTATAATATGGTAGAAATGCATACATACATACATACATACATACATACATACATACATACATACATGCATGCATGCATGCATGCATGCATGCATGCATACATACATACATACATACATATATACATACATACATACATACATACATACATACATACATACATACATATATACATATATAGATACATACATACATACATACATACATACATACATACATACATACATACATACATACATACATACATACATACATACATACATACATACATACATACATACATACATACATACATATATACATATATAGATACATACATACATACATACATACATACATACATACATACATACATACATACATACATACATACATACATACATACATGCATGCATGCATGCATGCATGCATGCACGCACGCACGCACGCACGCACGCACGCACGCACGCACGCACGCACGCACGCACGCACATAAATACATAAATACATACATACATACATACATACATACATACATACATACATACATACATACATATATAGATACATACATACATACATACATACATACATACATACATACATACATACATACATGCATGCATGCATGCATGCATGCAGGCATGCATGCATGCATGCATGCACACACACACACACACATACATACATACATACATACATACATACATACATACATACATACATACATACATACATATACATACATGCACATACATACACTCACAGACACACACATGCATAGAGAGAGATACATTTTTGTCATCAACTTGGCAGACTTTGACTTACTGTTTTGATATGGTCAAGAATGCATCAGCATAATGCATCAAAATGCTCTATTTTACAGGAAGGTATATGGCTCCAGAAGAAACTTAGCTACACTTAAAATGCTTAACAGGCAACCAGCACTCTACCCTCAACAGTGGTCAGGGAGCAACACTACTTAAATGCACATTAATATTTATTATCTTTTGTTTTTTTTCCTTGAGGCATATGGAGCTCTGTAAATACCACCAGAGTTAAAACCATTTAATAATATTGTCAAAAATTCATGTTGCTTGGAGGAGTATATCAGACATACAGAAATATAAATGAAAATCAAAAATATATTTCAAAAGAATTTTTAGCAATTATGATATTGTATTTTTTAAATATCTATTTCAGAAAATTGTCAAAAAATACAATGGGCATACAGTGATTCTATAGGAATTAATAATAACATTGACATCAATGCAGAGCGCTGTGTCTGTAATTGTTTTAACTGTCTTCATGACAGTTCAGATATCATGCAGCACAATCAGAGTTTCAACACACCCAGTGGCATATCCCATCCTAATGTTTCACAAAGGCAGCAGGGTTTGTTTGAAGTATCGAGAGCTGACAATCCAAGAAGTATGCTTGCCAATGCTCCTGAAACTATTAAAGGTGATTATGTTGGGTCAAATGTATGCTGGGAACGACCTCTACAACCTCATTCAGGATATTCCTTTACTATAAATGAATCTAGACACTTCGAGCATCGGTCCGAGTCAGAGAGAATATGTGCTGCTCGAGGCACACTCCCACCACTTTTCATTGCTCCTGATAGAGCTGGAGTTGAAAGGGGTCCCAGCACAGCCCCTCCATGTATTCAATCACATCAGGAAAGGAATATGCATCTAACGAGATTTGTAACCAGACAAATGTCTGAGTATCACCCAAGATTTTGTGCTGGAAGAACTATACCACAAGATTTTAAAAATAAAGTGACTGAATGCATTTCCCCAGGGGACAACTACCATGTTGATAATGAGGAGGTTTATTGTACATGTTCAGTTATGTCTTCCAAGTTTTTTCACCCAGGCAATAATCAGGGCCAATTACAGTCAAGGTGTACTTGTGATCACTGCTCATTAACCCATGAAACTTTTGTAAAGTCTTCATATGGATCAGTAGATTATAGTCAATGTACATGTGATTCACCAGGAGACCTCCAAAACAATCATGTATTAAATTCAGTACAGACTAGCAATGAACACAGTGATCATTTAATTTCATCAGATTCAGAACATGTTCATTTTAGTGAATCAAGACTCAACCGGTCACAGTCTCAACTAGATGTAAAGAAAGAACAAAGAGAACACGAAAACATGGATAACAAACATAGCTCAATGGATGAGACAAAGGCTTTATTCGATGGAAGTGAAAATGGTAGCTGTCCCTGTTCGTTGATTACCTGCCAGACTGGTCCTAGTTTATCAGTGTTTGTTACCTACAGTCGGCACAGTCTGGAACATGTACAAGAGGTCATAGAACTCTGCATTAGGCTTAAAGGAAATAGAATACGTGTTCGGGTCGATTTTTCAGGTGACAAAACACTGGACTTTTTTCAAAACAAGCATGACTGGTTGGATGCAAATTTAAGAATAGTAAGTAAAAGTTTGCATTATGATTCATACAGTTGATTTACATTCTTCAAAGTTATTAAATCACAGTCAGAATTTGTATATCTATGGGGAAACAATGCAGAACACAGAACGAGGCCAATATGTCATTCAATGATTTAAATTTATGTATCTTGCTATTGTTATGTTGGATTTTTAAGCCATTTTTCAGCACATGATAGGCTATACATGGCGGCCAGTATTAATGTTGGAGGAAGAAACCGGGAAATCCGCAGAAAGAACCACCGACCCACGAGAAGCTATTGGCAAGCTTTCTCATATATCCACATTCACCGAATTTATGTATCTACCAGGTAACATAACAACACTAGGATGATATGCTATTCAGTGATTTAAATTTATGTATCTACCAGATAAAACTACAACACAAGGCCAATATGTCATTCAGTGAGGTCTCTGAATATTTTTTCCCCAAAATTCAATTTTACATAATATAAGTGAGAACTATATATAGTGGTAAGCAAAATGTCAGGATCTGTATACAGTGACCATATTTTTTGCATAACTGAACCATTGCTACCTTTTCATACAATGCAGAGGACATTTTCATTTTTGTTTCTTCTAACCATTAATTTGTCCAACGTAGTGTCAGTCGTACATTCATTTCTGATGCATGATTTTGAAGCCAGTTGAAAATTAGTAAACTATTTAAATTGCTTTGCATATTATCACCATGTTGTGTACATTGTGGATCTTTTTTTCACTGGTTAGTAGATTCAGTTCTCCATTGTGCTATTTAATATACAAGTCATTTGAATTAAATGGATGAAACTTGGCATACATAAATATATTTATAAAATTAAAGCATGTGTTGTATACTACATTTGGAATTCTGTATTCATCGTGAAGGTCGCAAGTCAGTGTTTAGGTGATAAGTCATTTTGAAAGTCACAAAATCAGCTTTATTCTACTTGATTACTGTAGATTTCTTAGATGATGAAACTTGGTATGTGTACTTTTCAATCTTGTCAACCCAGATACTTCACAATATGATCCACACAGAAACCTCATAATCCAGGCAAACAACTATCACAATTCAAGGTCAACACAGCAATTTCACTTTTTAAGATCAAAGTCAGTGTCTATTATTTCGACATTTGTATTACCTACCCAAATTAAAGTGAGGGTAAATTAACTGGAATTGCTTATTTTTAGCATCATAACATACATTAAAGATAAATAAGACTTTATAAAGAT
Source organism: Potamilus streckersoni (assembly GCA_016746295.1). Classification (NCBI taxonomy): domain Eukaryota; kingdom Metazoa; phylum Mollusca; class Bivalvia; order Unionida; family Unionidae; genus Potamilus; species Potamilus streckersoni. The sequence continues at coordinate 829,249 of JAEAOA010000266.1, read as the reverse complement.
TTTTAATACATTTCTCCAAATTCTGTTTATCTTTGCAGTATTTTTTAGCAAACAATGATTCACAGCTGAACAGAACATGTCTTCAGATCCTTGCATGTTGTGACACATTTCACAGTTGTGTTCAGTCTGTATTATTCTTTCTTATGGTATACATATAGTTTGATTTAAATTTGTTTTGTTTTTCAAGTCTGCATTGTTTGTAGAGTGTTAATACCCTTGGGATTTTTAGGAATCCTCATGGTTCAAAGCTAGGCCGGATTTTCATTAAGATTCCTAAGAGTTCAAACCAAGGCCTGGATTTTTCAGATTCATCATGTTCCAGAGTGATGCCTAATTTACTTTAGGAGTCCTCGGGGCAAATGCTAGGCTAGATTTTTTTTAGATGTCGTCAGGGACCAAAACTATGCCTAATTTTCATTAGCCATCGTCAGTATCCAAAGTTATGCCTAATTTTCATTAGCCATCATCAGTATCCAAAGTTATGCCTAATTTTCATTAGCCATGGTCAGGATCCCAATGCTACGCCTAATTTTCATTAGCCGTCTTCAGGATCCAAAGCTAGGCCTAATTTTCATTAGCCATCCTCAGGATTCAAAGCTAGGTCTGATTTCATTTTGAAGTTTTGATGGATCAAAACAAGGTCTAGTTTTCTTTAAGTGTCTACAGAGTCCAAAAGTAGGCCTATTTTCTTTAGTTGTCAGTGATCAAAGCTAGGTCTAATTTTCATTGCAAATGGTTCTTAATTGCAATATAAAACTTTTCAAATCACTAGGGATTCCCCATTTGAGCAATTTATACTTAAACTTTTTGAAATATTCTAAATGGATTAAATTTATTTTCTCCAAAAGATGGGTTAGGGCTTGCCTCATTAATCCCCCCCCAAAAAAAAAAATAACATCAGTGTACAAGAAATAAGTTAATGATCATGATGGTCTGTTACATTTGACATTAGTTTCAAATTGTAAAACAAAAAGAAAGATTCATAATTAATAGACCAATTATTATGTGGTATTACATGTGTGCATGTATTTTGATTTATTGATTGTCTTAAGAATAGGTAAAAAGAACTGTTCCTTGTCCCATAAGGCCAAAATTATGTATTTCCATTTAGCCGACCATCCATGTTTTTGTTTTGTTGTCAACCCTAGCACCTTTTTCCATCAAGGGTTTAAAAAATGTTTAAAGGATCCTAACATTTGTGCATTTGACTGAGCCAATATTTGCCAGAATGGCAGGTGCTTAGTACAATATACAGTATATACCAAATATATATATATATATATATATATATATATATATATATATATATATATATATATATATATATATATATATATATATATATATATAAGAGAAAAAAATTCTTCCTACTCTAATTTTAGAACTAGTACAATAGGAAATATACATATTTTGGGACCTGAGTGGTTGTATAGTCATATTTTTTGCTGTATAGACCTTTAAAAATGATATATATGTAGCCCATGAAGTTTATGCAATGACCTAGAGCAGGCAATATATTTTATTTAAAATGGTTATAGCCATTTATCACTGTACAATTTACCAGTAATGGCATATTCAGTTATTTTAGATGTGGTCATCCAAAATATTTTGCACATCAAGAAAGTTAATACTAAAAGCTTGTAATCTATACTGGATATAATTGATCTTTTCAGGCCAGGTATGTAATTGTATGTATTTCTCCTACATACTGTGAAGATGCTGCCCCACCCTGCAACTCAGAACCCATTCCCGATGTAAGGAGATTGGATGTGAGATACATCTTTGACCGTCTTCGAACGGAGTACCATGAAAATTGCTCCCAAAATATGAGAGTTATTCCAGTTATCTTTGAAAATAGTGGTGCAAGCAGAAAACATTTGCCGAGTTTCATGGCGACAACATATGTATTCACCTATCCTCGACAAGTTGACAGTATTACTGAATTTATTCGGAGTTTCACTCCACCAGTAAGATGATTGTGAAAATTGTGAAATTGAGCTTCAGAACTTTTCCTATGTTCAAGTATGGATATCTCTTTGTATTCAGAAAAATGATTCAGTGACTCTCATATTAAGATTAATGTGAGTGTTAGCAACGAATTATTACAGTGTGCCATATAGGGATTCCTTTGATTTAGTAATTGAGAATCAAGGACTTCTAGCTAAATATTGTACGATCAACAATATAGACTTTCAATTTTGTATTGCATTGAGAGAAGAATTCTATATTTGCACTGAACAGACAAACAATCTAAGACAATGAATGTGTAAATGCAGTGTTTGTGAACAGAACTATTTGCTTGCCAAAGATAAAGGCTTTGGTTAAGGATATATCATGTACATTTGCTATGGAAAGAAAACAAAATGGAGAGAATGGGTCAGGCAACACAGACAGGGCATTCTAGTGTTGCAGATGTGAAGACTGTGAAATGGCTAAACAGCAGTGATTGCACATAAATTTCATGTATGCTGTCTGAACATCCTCCTTCCCTTCTTCAACTGGTATAACAGGTCAAAGTAAATCCCTGTGACATTATGAAATCTTCTTGAGAAAATACACACTGGAGCTGCATATTTCATTCAAATAAAGTTGTTCATCTCTTGAACTTTTTTTTAAAAATTTGCCAATGAAGATTGTTTCAGTTCTGTTTAGAAGGAACATCTTGGAGCTTTATTATTTGGCACTGTATGTTTCTTTGCATATGTCAGGTTAGTTTGGCATTATGTTTCTTTGTATATGTCAGGTTAGCACTACTTTTCAGTACACAATAAGCTGTGTATAGTGGCTAGTTTATTTAGTGGAGGAAGAATCTAGAAGAATCAGAACCACAGGAAGATACTGTCAAACATTCTCACCCATATTGAGATATGCAGGTAATCTGTAAAAATAAGCACTTAAAGGTAAAACAACTTGGCCACCCAGGCCGGAACAAGCAAATTGCATATTCACATATAAGTCAACCATTGTTTTTACTGAACATTTGATTCATCCAGAATGTGGGTCATCTTGTCAGTTAGGCATAACCAATTAGCATTTGTGTACCGATTTCTGATTCTGGAAATGAATCAATTAATCGGAAATGCTAAATTAAAAGGTTTTTCAAATTAAACCGTCTTACACACGATTTGCACATCACACCAAAGTCACAAAGGAGAGGATATGGCAGGACTATAGCAAATTGTAATGAAGTTTAAAGCAACACAGAATACATGAATTTGTTTTAATTTTGTAAAATGCACTGTAACAATATAAACTATAATTATTCTCCTGGTATGAACCAAATCTGTTAGATTTACCATTTAACCATAATGACCTGTAGAATCTAAGAATCTGAACTATCAGAAACTGGAAATTGTGGGCATTGCATTGGAACTAAAGGAGGTAATTTAAGCGCTCTTGATCAGTAACTCCATTGCAACCGTGAAATGCCCTATAAAAATTCAACTTTATTATTTGTATTATCTGAATCAGTAGTTCCTGCCTTGTCCGACTCCAATTAATCGGAAGTTCATATTATCCGGTGGAATCTGATTCCGGATCAAAAGTCGGTTATGCCCTACATATTTCAGAACTTCATCTATTTATTTGACAATGATGATGAATTCTAGGATGACTTTGTACAAATGACATTAAAGAGTGACATTTATAGGATACAGTGAATTAAAAAAAATGTGGACTCTTTGTTGATTTGTAACATGCTTGGAATTAACATATGGAATATCGTGTTTTTATAAATGGATACAAAATGTCAGGCATTATGGATTTTAGTGGGTTTAATTGGGAGACATTATTAAGTAGTCAGTTTTGTTCTTCAATGTATTTATAGTGGTTCTGTCATTTTTTTTTCATTTATATATCTATCTAATGTAGATGGGCTTGGGTTTTGTTTCCAAAGTGAAGCACTGCCTTACTGATTGCAAGTCACTTCTTGCAAAATACACCTTTATAGCAGAAGTGAAACTGAGTGTGATTTCTCTGTTTGGACTAAATGAATAACACAAAGCAATGAATGATTGGAATTTATAAAATGAAATCCTAGACATATATGTGAATACAAAACAAATACACTGATTCTCACACTCATATCATACAATTGATTCAATTTATCCCACACACACTCAAAAAAAGATAAGAAAAAAAAAATACAAAAATATGATTCATTTGCCTCTAGCCTAAAACAAATATACCATGTATTATGAAAAATGAAATTCACTTAATCTCTTGTACGCATTAATCGTTGAGATTCACAAGATCTCTTGAGACAACACAGACAGTAAAATGAGCAATGCTCAATGTTAGTACTATTTTTTGGCTAAATAAAACTGCCTTCAACTAAATACACAAATAGATTGAACACAAATTACTGCAAACTAGAATAGTCTTTCACTTGACAAACTGTCACTCTACAGTTTATTTAATACACAAACTGGAACTGCAGTTTCATCATATCTCTTATCGATCAACGTTCATACACATCACACATCTATTATATATATGTATTCATTCATATATATACATGTATTCAAACACAGATGTAGACGGCATACTGCAATACAGATCGGCATACTGCAATACAGATCCTAAATCCAATCCAACCACATATAGCTATCATCAGCTCCTATCAAACACTGAATCTCCCATAAGACACTGTTAGTTCCAATAAGACTCTGTAAACCCAATAATGTCCACTAAGCTTCCTTTATGTCCATTAAGCTCCCATAGTATCCACTAAATTCCTATAATGTCCAACACCCAATAGGCTACAATACACTCCTATAGTCAACAACTCTATCCAACAAACTACAGTAGGCTCCCATAGTCTACAATAGGCTAAAACAAAAAAAAAAACTATTTATTATTAAAATGGTAATAAAGCAAGCATTGTAGCAAACCTTATCACTCGACATAACATAAAACCAAGAAAAGGTTTCAAAAATCGAATAAAAGAAGACTTTGACACTTACCCCTATTTCCTGAGATGATGGTGGAAAGTTTGCAATCCACTGACAAAATTCAAATGACTTGTCTCTCAGTTCACAATGCATCAAGCTTAAATCCAATAATAATAGTTATGGTTAGATGTTCATGTAATTCATGCTTTTCTTCCTGCATGTAATTTCAAAATCACTTTACCTGGAGCAGAGTAATTCATCCCAGGTTTTACATGGTACACCTATACAAGGAATAAGGTGAAAAATAGATTCAAGGCAAAACCAAGTTAATTATAGCCTTATTCTGTGACAACATTGACTTAAAGGAATATTGAATTGTGCCTCTGGCATAACTTTAAACTAGGTTGCATTATATCCTTGCTTGTCAATAAAGAATGTTTTCATATTATATTAATGTTCTTTTATATATTATAGTATTCTATTATACAGAGTTATCTTTTGCAATGTAAGTGCCATTCTACCTTTTCTTTCGATCTAGTCATGCAGCTGTTCAGTTAAAAAACAATCTCTCTCTCTCTGTATATATATATATATATATATATATATATATATATATATATATATATATATATATATATATATATATATATATATATATATATATTTATGTACATTCTGTTATTGGTATCCTGAACCATTGCTATGCATTTTGCAATGTGGCAGTTTATAGTGATGTCTAGCCCTTAAACCTCATGCTACAGACATGTAGCATTATGTCCCACCATATCACATTATCCTGAAACCAGACTAACCAACCTCTTAATGCTGAGCACCACGTGAAGCAGCTGTTAGTACCATTTTTGTAAGTCTTTGGTATGACTCATCCAATTTTTGTACCTGCATCCAAGGCTCTAACCACAGGACCACAGGAACCATCAGTATATAAAGTAATATTGGTAACCACTATGCTAATGGTGGAACCAGTGTCATCAATCACTGACACATGAAGTATACCTGATGATCATAATTAGCTTTCTAGTTACCATTTCGGTGCTAACTGTTAGATATAAACATGAACTATACCTGGTAATTGCATGCAAATTGAGAAACCAATGCTAAAGAAATCCATTCAGTTTTATAAACCATATTTTATTGCATTTAGAGTTGTTGTTTATTAGTGAAAAAGACATTTTATTTATTGACATAACTATACTAATGCATGAGAAAATATCAGATCCTTGTTAAGTCACTATTTTGTGCACACACACACACACACAAACACCTATCCAAACATGTGCATGAAGGCTGAACTAAGCTATATCACTACATCTGCATCATATTTACAGATAACAGTTTCTCATAAATCAATCGGATCATTGTTAGACCTCTATTCAATTTTAGCAAACTTTTACATTGTGCTACCAGCAATGATGTTCAAATATATAAAGGCATGTATCACTTTAGGTTGGATTTTTAGAGCACCTGTTGTCAGTAAAGGGGGATAACTTTGTACATTCATATACATTTATTACAACTTCTTATCCATGTTGTTACCTTAGCTGTGTAAGACCAACTGAGCTTTAGGTATTGTCATTCCTCCCATATTGCTACTAGTTTAAACTGCCAGACCATTATTAAGCAAAAAGGCCATTTAGAAAGCTAATATGGCCAAAATTAAATAAATAATTGTTTAAACTGCCTGACCATTATTAAGCTAACTTAGTATAGAGTATATTGACATACAGGTCATATAGTTTTGTAGAAATTATACCAGTTAAAAAACAAATATGTAAATGTGTAGATAAAAGAAGACTGCTGATCAAATTTAACAAGGTATGCCTTTAAAGTTACACAAATGATTCTGATCCACTAAATATGGCTGCCATTAAAAAAAAAACCAAGAAAATCTGCCTATCATTTGTAAACAATTGCAAATTTTAACTACATATGAAACATTAGATTACCATTTTGAACGAAATCCAGATCAAGGCCATTCTGGCATAAAAATCATTGCCTTTAGATAAATGATGACATTCCACCATCAAAAATGTGGACATTATCAGTAAAATTTGAAAACAAAACTTTAAAGCAACTTATTCAATCCCATTGAATAGATTTAGAATTAAAGTTTACTGTCTCCTAACAGAATTACATTTTACTTCAAACATGATTGCCCTTAACAAAAATGTAATCCCAAAATTGGGAGTAACTTCTACATTAAAACTGCATACCAAAATTTGACTTCAAGGATTCTGATACTTTCAGACATTGACAAACTGCTGATTTGCTTTTAGTTGTAGCTGCCATTACTGTGAATGTAAATTCATCTGGATGGCATATTTTGACTCCATTTGACAGAATTGGTCCAAATTTTGCAAACAGTATTCAGGCACCAATCTTTCATGAATTATGACTGGTAGTTTTAAATTAGAAATATCTTTTAAAACTTCCTAACTATGGAATAGCAGACTTCAATAAAACTTGATGGAAAGTATCCTGGAGTTTATCCCACATAATGTCTTTTACTAACAGTAAAAGCAGAGAAACATTTCCTTTATTGAAACATCTACCCCTACTCAACACCGCAATGGATATTTACAAAGGCGTGAAAAAGAAACTTGGTGTAAAGGTCTTTCAGAAAATGATACTGAGGTGGAGTCCAATATGGATAAAAATAGATACTAATCTTGACATTGCTTCATAACATAAGGAATCAACTGCTTCAATATGTGGATAATAAGTGGGTATCGTCATGGTGAGCTATTTCATACCCACTTGAATCACTTTAGCTCAGTTGCATGAACACCCTGTATTCAACCTGTTATTCCTGGAATATTGCAATCCTTTAGGGGCGTTGAGTCATAATATTTTATTCTGATCACCCAAACAATACCCATATTTCATGTTTCAACCATTTTGCTTCGTGTTTCACCCATTGTGTTTCAAGTTTAAATGTATTACACAAGGCCTGGTGATGCTGGAATCACCACTCTATTACTGCTTTTTATATCCTTAGGAAATGAAGGTTACAGTGATCGTCAATTCACACGTTACTTGCTTAGGTTTAACAATTTTTCATTTTCTCATGACCACAAAGGTATTTGCACTCAGTATACACACTATTATAGTTGGAATCATGAATGTAGATGAGCAGATGCATCTTGTCTGCATTACAGAAGTATATTATTATCAATAATTCTTCAATGACTTGCTTTACATATTTTGTTTCCATTCGGTTTTGGAAACCATGTAAAAGCAACCCCCATCAAACTTGAAATCTGTATGCATCTTTAATAGTACCAATACATTTCCAATAAAGAAAGGTCACTGCAACCTAAATTTCAGACTTTATTAATCTAGTTTATTTTTTGCATGTAACCACATTACAATGTAGTAGATATGCAAGAAATGTGGTGAGGAGATGTATATTATGAATAATTCATATCATCACGAAAGTAGACCACTGTAGATAGTATTTCATACTTTATTGACATCAACACAATTTTTTCAGTGTATTTCTTCAGTGTTCATGCTTGGATTCATCTTTGCAATTCTATACCCTTCCCACAACCTATGTTGGATAATATATATATATATATATATATATATATATATATATATATATATATATATATATATATATATATATATATATATATATATATATATATATATATAATCAGATCTTTCCTACCAATTGTCCAACATTTTATAGCTTTATCAAAAAAATATGTTTAGAACAGGTGTGTGAAGCTCCAACCCTTCCATGTTTGCCAGCATAATCTAACCTCTATAGTCTGTGAGGTAGTTTCTCATTACAGATACATTGTTTCCTAAACATAAATTGTCACATCTGAGATTGTATCTAATAAACTCATAAAGGTCTCATTAGAGATATTTTATATCCTAACCAACTCATAATAGTCTCTCATTATAGATAAACTGTATCTTAACCAACTCATAAAGGTCTCATTAGATATACATGTTATCCTAACCAACTAATAAGGGTCTGGCAAAATATATTTGACTTCTGTAGATTACGATCAATAGCCTGTTTACACAAATTATTTATAACATAATTTGCTTGTTAATCCAGAGAGAGAGAGAGAGAGAGAGAGAGAGAGAGAGAGAGAGAGAGAGAGAGAGAGAGAGAGAGAGAGAGAGAGAGAGAGAGAGAGGATTGTGATATAATGGAAAGAATTTCGAAAAAAGCTATTTCATACATGCTGTATCTAAGAAATAAAATGGAACTGGGGATCGAGTAAAAATGTCACCACTAAAGTGTAAATTTGCAGTTAGTGTTACCTACTCGGTATTGTTAATAACGTTTTATAGTGGTATTAATAAGTATTAAATCAATTTAGGATTGTTAATATAAAAAGTACACTGGACTTTATTATTCAGGAATTGTTATCAATGTAAACACGTACTGAACTGATTCATCTTTTCTTTGAAAATTCGCTTCCTCTATAGGTATGCATTCGCATTTATTCGCATTATTCTCTGTACTTAGTTTAGGTTCCCTTTTTCAAGAATGATAATCATATGTACTTTGAATTTTCTAGCATGTTTTTGGAGGAGATATTAGTTACACTTTATGATATATTACATTTAGCTATCTGAAAATGTTATAAAAGTAAATATTATATATTCGTTGTCAGCAATATATAGTATTAACCTCGCTTTCATCCTTGCCACACACAGTATACTCATGTATGCAGAGCATTATTAAGAGGAATAACTTCAGAAAAATAAGCGAATAGAGACATTATTTACTTCATACGTTGTAAAACAATTGTATATATGCAGTTTCATTTTGATTATCACGAGACTAATATTCGACAGACAGTAATCCGGTTTCAAATCCTAGTAGTTGGGGCCATTAGAGACTGGCATTCCTTGTCTATTTTAGGCAGTTAACGGCAGTTCGATTGGCCATTCAGAATTGGCTGTCGAAAATTATCAGAATTACTTATCTAGGTGCATTCCGCTATTAGCCAGCTTGGCTATCCATTTTTTTTTTATTGACTTTATTTTGTATATCTTAGGTCATTTGTTTTGGAGGTTTTTTTTTTCTGACATTACAGTCTTGGTTTTACAGCAATAAATGTGCTCGTTCGAATGCGACACAGAAATGCACAGGTCAGCTGCCGTGTTGTGTCTCTGGATACTACAAAAACTCCACAGCATATCCTTGTATTTATTGTTGTGCCGTCATACATAATTATCTCTGCTAGCTGCTCTATTTATTTATATTTGTAGAATGAAAAACGAAAGTCACGAAAACGTTTCAGAACTTTAGAAAAATAATCACATTTATTAGTAGATTCTTACGTGTCAAGCACGGCGTTCGCAATTCTAAAGGAATACGTTTTCTTTTCTTCGTCAAACAAACAAGAGTGATTCAGTGCAAATTAGATTAAGGACTCTAACAGTCGTCCGAAACATATCGATTTTATGAGTTGGATATTGCTACCAAATACACTCTGTATTTGAGGGACAAAAAATTCTATATCGCCATTCAAATTAATTTTGTTGTAACCGAAAAAAATCTGCCTGTCATTAAACCATTCTAGGAACATATAAATCCACGTCTAATACACTATACCATGTTTTACATGTTGTCCCCATATAAATATCCAGTGTTCATGTCAGCATAATTAGATTGCACCCTAAATGTTATTGACATAGATCGCGTGTATCAAAGATATTGCTCAAAAGTGTGATCTTTTTTAAATGCTGATGTTTCTATTTGTTAGGAAGCACTTCACCCACTCAATGCTTTAAAAGGTCGAGTTGCATATGTAAGATGAGAAGGACTTTGAATAGGTGATATATCATTACAAATACTTGTATATTTAGATGAGTGTACATCAAGACAAGGTCTATTAAATCGGGTTATTTTGAGGAAAAACGTTGCAAAAGTTTTGATCCAATTACATACATTTTAGGCCCCAGTTCCGGCATTGAAAAGGTATAATTTGATAAAGTACAAAATGGCAATCAACTACGATGCATTATGCCTTAATGCTTTGATCTTGATGACATATCACCATTTTCAAGACTATCCTGTCGAGACAAGGTGCCCGTCCCAAGGACATACCATGGTAGTTTGGGTTAAAGCTGATCCAATGGTGGGAATGGAACGTCCACCCGTATGCCTTTGTTCCAAATGCTTAGCCACTGAGCCATCTTCAGAGTCAATACTGTTTATTGTAAATCATTATTAAACAACACAGCATAGACCTTGGTCTTCCGGCACATTATGCGAAGATGCAATTGGATGACCATAATACTTGTGCCTATACATACATGCTTGATCATATTTGCAATTACTGAATCACGTTTTTCACAAAATTAGGTATGTACATTCAAAATAACAGCCTTTCATACAATAATTTATCCAGTACGTTTTGTCAACATTTCAATATTGGCATGCAACTAACACGTGTCTTCTATTTACTTCAATGTATTTATTTCAAGGACAAGCTTGTGAAGATCATTACTTGTTATGATGGTTATCGTACACTGACAAAGACTTTTCATGTGATGCCAGAATACACAGACATATTTTGATGAAGGTATAGGAAATACGCATGGTTAGTTCAAGAAATGAATCAATATAGACTTAAAGAAGACTAGCATAGGATAGAAGTTTCGATATTTCAATTTGCTGTTTAAATGTAACGATTAATACACTTCGCCACTAGAGACTATAAACGTCTGTTCACCACTACACTTTTCACAAAGCGGGTGCCCCAAATAACAACTATTATGTTAATTCAATTTTGCGCTTTGTCCAAGCATTGTTTGCATATTTCTTTATTTAATCCAAAAGCTGATACCCGATCCTGTCTATATCTTACAGATTTAGAAAAGCAAAAACACTACAATGCAGGTATTGACATTCATATATCTTATGGCATGTCCTTGTAAGATACTGCAGTAGAAACAAAAATACCCTGAAATAAACTCTGTAATAAAATTAGGAAACAGATTTTACGAGTGGCAAGATTTGCATTTTTTTGCAATTGCAATCTTATGTCGTGCTTAGATCATATCTCAGCGATGTAAATTATTTTAACAGGTAGAACATGATTGATGTAAAGAAGACACCCTCATCACAGATGCAAAGGAAAGGTGTTGTTTTAAGACAAGGCTGTATTCCCTCATAGACCGCTCCAGTGGCCTTGTGGTTACAGCATCCGCCTCGGATATGGAAGGTTGTGGGTTCGAACACCGGCCAAGTTATATAAAAGACTTATGGTACTTTCACCTGCCTCGCTAGAAGCTTATCATAAAGAAATTAGAGTTATGACTGGTCGACCTGGTGTCAGGCTAATGTGACTGGGTGTGCAACATGCCCCAGTGCTAGACATAACTGTAAACTGCTACAGAGTAAACATCATAGCGATATGACTACAACATTGTTAAAACTACGTTAAAAGTCCAAAAAACACACACACACACACATGTATGTTGACATAAAAGGTCTTCACATTACAATTTGAGTAAGGAAAAGCAGGTGGGATCATTGATAGTTGTAGACCGAGTGGATGACTACATTGGAGTAGCAAGTACAGTTAGGGGTTTAAAGTGATGTGAATTATGCTGATGTAGTGTCAGTTGCCAAATAACACTTCCGGTTCATGTTATGTAAACTGTCTTGTTCAGCAACTGGCAGTTTACGTCACGAATAACACAGAAAATATTAATATTCAACCGTAATCCTGATCTCATTTATCAAATTGTATTTCTCTCCATTTTATTTCGCTGTTTTCGTTATCTGACATTCTAATCTGGTAAGGAGATCGTATTATCCGGTTTCGATTAGACTATTTTGACCTTTACAATGTTTTAAATCCACGTGCAGGAATAAAAATCATCGCCAGGTAGACAGTGCACAAATTATCGAGATGACTGTAACAATGGTGGAGGAGAGAATTGTAGAGGGAAAGGAGACGTGGCAACACTGGAAGAGGGGACGATAAGAAAGAGGATTTGTTCGAACAGCAGAGGAGAAACCGATACTAATGATGCCAGAGTTTCACGACGTGTCCTTGATTCGTCATCCGACCTGCTCTGAGGGTTCCGCGACCATCCCATTAGAAGAGGAAAAGTAGCGCATCCCCCATTATAGAAATAGGACGCAACGGTTTTGAAAATAAAACAGCAAATAAGAAGATCAAACAAGACTAAATACAAATCATATGTCGGTGAGACAAGATGAACAATAAACACACAAAAAACAAAAAGACAGCAGAGACAGCCATCCATAGTCTTTAGAGTTGATGATTTGGAAAATGAGGCCAGTTTTTTCACCCTTATCTACCCGCGTTAATTAATCCCTCGGGAGATAAAGAATGAAGTAGAAGATGTGTTATGATCAGAGTCTGGATACCTGGTGTATAAAATAATTTAACTTGCTCTTTCCTGAGGGGTCGATATCTCTTCTGAAAAAGAGCGATTACTCTAAATCTTTGTACGTTTTTGTACGTCGATGTCTATAACCGTTCACATGCACCCCACTTATGTCGGTGGTTTAAGTCTCAGTTTTACTCCTGTCCATATATATTCCACGTTAATATGAATCTCACTCCCGTATATTTAATATTGTGGTTGCGTGTTTGCAAGTATATTTTCTCTAAGCACTATTGTCATTTTCGTCGGATGTCGGATTGTTCTTTCAGTCACTATATCCGCCGTGTTTGACAGTATGTACTGAGTGTTTGATAGTGTAAAAAACTGCTAATCCAATTTGGGGCTCTGCAGCACATAATTTTAAACTTTGTCTATTAGTCTATAGATTATAAGCAATGGCATCTTTAGCCCGATCATTTCAAATGTATGAAAACGTTATTATTACCATTCTTGTAGGATGGTTTATCTGCCCATGACGTAAACCTACCGCCTAATGTTAATTCCCGTTACTCTGTTACACTTTGCAGCCTAAAGATGAATGTCTGTATGTTTTAAAATATCAGCTCGTGTCTCTCATTTTTTTCGGTTTAATTGTATTGTTGAACAAAAAAAAGATTTTGCTGAAATATGCTAAAGAACATTTGCACATAACCACTGCATGTTAGCAAATATACACTATGGTCAGAACCGAAGATTTTTGAATTAAATTAAATGTTACCAACAATTATAATAAAGCTGATCTGATGCATTTTATATGTAGCTGGCTGCATTTCAATACTTTTGTAACTGGTGTTTTCAGTACTATACATATTATTAGGCTAACAGCCAAACAATAAATTTTTCACTTTAACGATACCAGGTATAAATGCCGTTTGATGAAACCAATGGGTTTCTACGTTTACTTTACTAAGCATTGCAAAAACTCATTCATTGGTGTGCGTTGGCATTTTCTATACGCTTTTATTCCATATCAACACACACTTACACAAATATACGCAAAAACAACAGGGCTATTTTTGAAGAAACCGCTCTATTTGTCTGCTCCAAAAGCATGGTCTTTAATATAATTTCCGTCTACGCCTTGAATGTCATAATACATTGCGCAAAATTGTTGCCTATTATCCTGTGAACTCTGAGGACTTGGGTAGCTGACAACAGGGCTTAGAACGGGATAGGACATTGCTTATGATAGTAAATCGCATTAAAATCGATAAACAGAACTGCATCAAATTTGCGATTTTGCCATTATAAGATATATTACGCCTGCTAATCATGAAAGTCTATACGAACACAAAATATATGGAATTAGTAAAGACAACTCTTATTAGGAGTTCTAGTGAATGATATGGGAAATTCTACTTCAGTTGTAAGTGATGTACTGGTTAAACACACCGTAATGACGTAAATACCTTTTACACCAGCTTTCACACATAGAAAGGTGAAAATGCTTTAACACAAGTAGTGGTTTTGATGGTGGGGAGTGTGTGGTCTGCATCAGGAATCACTATTATCTGGTTTGACGTTTTAAATTGCAAGCAGACCACCAAATGTATTAGTGCGAGTATGAAATATGGCCTTCGGTATCCAAAACAAGATAGACACGTTTCGTTCAAATCACGGATATCATGTTCAGTGTTCAGGCATCGGGTTTAATAAAAATCTAAAGCTTGCATCCACCCCTTCCACTGCCTCTTTCCACAGATACTTGTCTAGGCAACGACAAAGTTTATAACTAGAGAAATTGCAGCTTTGATAGGTTATTCTTATTTTCTAATAACTTGGGCGCTTGCAACGACACGTTTTAGTAATTCTCTTATTATTGTAATGTATAGAAGTTTTTCTTTCCAAACACCTACCACACATCTTCTTTTATGTTATGGTTTTGGATTATGAGAATCTAGAAGCCAGAAAAATTAAACTACGGCGACGTATCTCCTGGTCGGACAGTCTTACACTCAAACTGGGTCACCTGTCTTAACATGTCTGCACTGCTACTACCCCATTTCGCGTTACTGTCCCAAATTATGCCAAAGGACATCTATCAAGCTTTAACGCTAAATACTATTCAGCCAATCAATTATTCCGGTCTAAACTAAGCTGGTCAAGCAACATCTAAATGACTCCACCAAGTCTGCACCATGACAATGTATAAACAATATCACAAATTTCGATCTTCTAGAACCGAATTTAGCAGAGAATAGTTCAAGCCTGTGCAATTATGCTGAACTACCATCACATGTGGTTGCCGTTATTACAAAATTATTCAAAAAACATTTAATGCAAAGTTGAAAAATAAAATCAAGAAAAACAACAGAATTTCTGTCAAAATTCACAGAAAGAACTCTGGCATAAAAATGCTGAATCCTGTACGAATGATACTGATCTCCGAACAAATATGGTCTTTATGACAAACAAAAATAGAAAATGTTTTCAAAGACGCCGAAATAATTCTTACAAAATCGTCTGAATCGTTCCGTTATAAATGCCTTTCTGTTTTATACATATGTGTTTGGGTCATGTCAAATATTGCCACCACTACTAATGATATAAAACCTGCAAATGATTTACGAAACGAAAAACAAATCGAGCAAACACTCTCGCGCAAAGACATTTAATTTCTATGTTTTAAGATATGTTAATATGGCATGAAATATGGCTACATTTACAAAGAAAAACAAAAGTAATCTACTTCCTCTGATGAGCACTATTTCAAACTTTGTCAAATTAAACTAATAACACTCTGGGTTAAAGAGCTATTGCAAGACCTCGTGTACGTTTATAATGATATCAGGGCCGAAGAGAGCGATCAATGACCTTGGGGTAAGAAACATGCACGTCTGTCCTTGTTCATGTTCAAACAACTTTTTTCCTTCATAGAATTAAAACGAGTATTTCATTTCGGCCCGGGTCCCATTACAGGCTCAGGCCTTCGGAATATATTCCCGGTTGCACCCTCTGCTCTTGTCGACCCTGAATGATATCAGATTTGCATTAGAACACATTAAAATACAAACAACAGGTTTGATCTATATGACAACATGGTTGTCAAGACAGATAAAGTTCCAAAGGGTAAACTACGGTAGCTAGGGGGCTACTTGATTGAATGGCGGGTATGGGACTGTCACGCTTCTCTTACGATTATATTTCCTTAACAACTGAGCAATCTTGGCTCCGCATACACCTTGATGTAATGTAGAATATTGTGCTGACAGTTTAGAGTTTATACTGTTTACGCTTTAATTCATTAGTTGACAATACAGCATAGACCCTGGTCTTCCGGCACATTATGTGAAGTTGTAGTGGTATCATCGTAGTCCATGTGTATGCACCTACCCCCAAAACTCGCTTATTCCTAAACCAGGTATGCACATTCAGAAAAGACAGTCAATCAGTTCATAATTGCATTGTATTGTCAACAATTCAACGTTGGCATGCACTCGAAACCTGCCCATTATTTGCTTCAATGCATTCAATTCAAGGATATATATGTTAATATCATTATTTACTTGGGGTCCTAATAGAGAAGGGTTATGAAAAGATAACAAGAGACCTTCTGATGAATACATGCTTATGTTAGATTTCACGGCAAATATACAAGACTTCTTCAAGATAATTCAATTTAAGAATAATAGTAAATATGTTGCACTTGTGCATATGAGGTCTCTTAACACTAACCGGGTGTTAACAGCATTCTGTGTACTTTAATCCCTCATTGCACAGGGTCCTTATAATGTTTACTTGTTTAAGCTGTATGTTAATATCAAGGCGGGTACCTGTCAGTGCTTTTACACGGTTATCTAAGGACAAACACTTCAGAATAGGTATTGTCAATCGAATGTCTGCTTCAACGTCATTTCAAATACTGCATTAAAAACAAGGAGAAAAACAAAATGAAAAGAATTGATATTAAAAACTGACAACTGATTATATTAATGGAATCGTATACTGGCCAAATAATGTTAGTTGTAGATGAACTGCTTTTCAATATTTTGCAACTGATCTGTAAGAATCATTCATGTCAAGTGTAAATATTAGGTCAACCCCTCCCCCATGTTTGGTTTTAACAATACCAAGTATCAACACTGATCGATAAAACCACTATGCGTTTACATTAACATTTATGTAGCACTGAATAAAATCATTCCTCGATTCGTCTGGACATTATTTAAATCCTTTTTGTATATTCAAACAAACACGTACAGACAAACCATATACACATACGCAAACAAAATCGAGATGTTTTGAATAAAATAATCACTTTTGTCTGTCCCATCATTCATTATTTTAGTTTTAAACACAATTTCGTCAACCAAGCTCAAATTCGTTACACGTTAAACAGTATTTACATACTTTCCGACTCCGAGAAATAATGGTGCCTTACATCTTGTGAACTCTGGGGAGGTAGGCAGGCTTTAAAAATAAGACAGAGCTTGAAATGGGATAGGGCATTGTTTATGAGATTCTTGTAAATCGAGCTTAAATCAATGAGACAAATATGTGTAATCAGTATTTATACCGATGGAGAATCATCAATAATGAAATAAGTATGGAGATGTCTGAAAGTAGATTTTTAGATATACATTATTATAAATTATTGACCTTGTTGTTGATGATGTTATGGGGCTTAAAGCCATTTTTCATCACACGATAGACAACACATTGCGGCCAGTATTAATGGTGGAGAAAGAAACCGGAAAATCCGCGGAAAGAACCACCGACCCACGACCAGCTACTGACAAGCTTTCTCACATATCCACATTCATGAATGCTGATTGATTCAGCGAAATAATGTGTGTCAATTACCGTGTCACGTTCCGCCCACAGTATTATTTTTAATATCGGTGAAAATGGACTATTAAAATTTAACTAGCTCCGATCACCCAGTTTGCAATGCCGATGTCCTAGGTTTACAGATAACTGAAGGTGAAATAAATAACAATATAATAAAACATATCAAATATATTCAATTTAATTAACAAATTTCTCAATCGTAATTTCTTTCGAAAAATATTGCTAATTTCATCTATTACAATTAATTTTTTTTAAGTGAGAGAGTTTATTTTCAGTGTTGTCTGTTATTCATATTTCAATCACTGTCAGCTGCTTGTTTTCTCTATGGTACGTCTGGTATCCTTGACTAGGCGTTCTCTTGTCATTTATGGACCAGTCCTTCCGACATGTTCGGTATTCTATCAAGTGCTCCTTCTGGCACTGCGCCTCCACACAAACTGCTGACATCACAAAAGCGATTACCGCGTGCTCTCCACGTCTAGTCCCTTTTCTGCGATCGACTCTAAAACCTACCTGGAAAATTTCCTCAAGAAGAGTGTTCGCAAATCCAAACATATAATTTTACTGGAATTCTCTCCCGCCATTTTACTAGCGCATAACTCCAGGTACAGTCTAATGCCTCTCAACCTCTTTGCGATCCACGCCTGGGGAGGTTCGCACATGTACGGACCGAATAATGGATTTAGTCCTAACATAAAGCGGTTGCAAGATTTGAATGTCTTAGGTTTGATATGACACAGTTTGATTTCTATGAAAAGTGCCACTAGGTAATTTAACACTTACTTGTTTCGCTCGGGTTTTCGGTCTCCAAACGAACAAAATTGTTTCCAAGTTGGTCGTGATATATCTGTCCGATTGCAAAACAAATATCAACCTGGTCGGCCTGTTGGTAGAATTTCCTTTGAATTTACAGTGCACTGGTCGTTGCATAATTGTTATGTGCGTGTCATTTAGATTTGCAAAATAGCATTAATACTTGTCAGTACTGTCGCTACGATGTCGGCAGTGTGACAGTTTATAGTGATATCTAGCACTATGGCATTATGCCGCAGACATGTGATATGATGTTTCAACCAGTCACATTATCCTGACAGCAGGCAGACAAGTCCTAACACGAACCTCTTATAGCTGATCGCCAAGCAGGGTAGCTGTTAGCACCATTTATTTTCAGCCTTTGTTATGACTAGGCCTGGGTTTCTAAAACATGACCTCCTGGTTAAACCACATACAGACGATTTCTTTGTGTCCATAATCAGGTATTTGTACGTATTGACCCTATCCCAGGTGATTTCAACTACGAATTAACTATTAGGAAATGTTTCCACAACGTGACATACTGATATCTTCAACCCTGCATGGGTGTATGATTAGTGTGATCTGGATTTTTTAACATAGCGTTAATATTTTTTCAGTCCCATAATTACTATGACTGCAGTGTAGCAGATTATAGCGATGTCTCGCAGTAGGACATCATGCTGTAGACATGTAACATGATGTCCCGCCAAGTCACATTATCCTGACACCATGCCGACCAATCCTAACATTAACCTCTTAATGATGAGTGCCAAGCGAGGCAGCTGTTAGAACCATGTTTGCAAGTCTTTAGTATAACTTGTCCTGGAATCGAACCCATGACTTCCTTCATGCGAGGCGAATGCTCATCCACTGGGCCACTTAAACGGTGTCAACGTTGCATGTGAGGGAAAATGTACAAGCAGCAGGTGAAAGTACCGATATATCTGTTAGCTCAATTGGGATAACGAACAGAAAGCAACAAGCTCAACATTGTTAAGATGTGTTACGTCTGTTAGCCATGAATGTCCATACCGACAGAAAGAATGTGTTAACACTGAAGGCAATATCTGCTTGGAAAACATTGTCTTGACCTTATCGGAAAAAGTCGCAATCTTTAGACCCAACTTTCTTTACTACAAAATGTTTTCGGTTGCAGGACCGTAGATTTTGTCATTGCTTTAGTCATTGTCTTATTAGATCAAAAAACACCTGGCCAAATTGAACACCAACAGACGGATATTCGTAAAATTTGGGAGGAGTTTTAGATTTGTGCTAAATGGAGTCAAGGAAGGAAGAATCGTGTTTCCGATGTGCATAAAATAAGGTCCAATCAATTTTCACTCAGCTTCTCATCGGGGTTCTTGATAACCAGTCGTAAACAATGTTTGTTACGTATCCAAGGAATGCAGTAAGATTATACATAATACGTATAACGCTGTTGGGAAAATCACTATGAATCAAAGATGCGTGGATTAAGATAGAAATGAACACAAAACTGTCTGCTTTTCCCACAATATGCCATCACCCTATTCAGGATACTATAATTAAAAATAAAAAAAATATCGTTGATAATTTCATCAAGGGCAAAGCATCTAAGTAATGTCAATTTTCATCTAAGGCAATATTTGTTGTACAATGTTTAATTACTTAAATTAATGTACAATATAATTAATAATTATAATTCATATCATCATCTAATATATTATTAAATGTGATGTAAACCTTATACTTATTTATGAACTCACATGTATGAAGCCATGTTTAAATTGCACACATACACCCCACAAGTGAAGAATTGTTTTCCAATGCTGTGGAATAAGATTGATAACACCCCTGACATGCGCAGTAAAGATTTAATGCAATAGAACGAAACTGATGCAGTGAGATTTCTTATCTTATTCACATTTAGAGATATCGTTAGAAATAGTAATCACTGCCTGGGTAGGAATAAAACCTTTTATATATTTCCACTAATTTATTTTACAAGTGATGGCATGTTCACATCATGAAATAGCTAAATTGAATAAAGAATGCCCTCTACTTGATATTCGGTGATTCAGCTTGCATCGCGTAACGAACGTTCCTAACGAAAATGCAGGAAAATGTGATCGTACGCACATATATTGTATAAGCAATTTTGTGAAAGATATGACATTCTCTATGTAAAATATAACAGTAGCATAACTATTATTGGTTCGTAGTGAAATAGATGTTTGTAATCTCCTTGTATAATTTATTTCCATATCAGATGACCTGAAAAAAATAATACCTTTATTCAAAACCAGCAACTACTGATAAGTATGTATTGTATGGTCAAATGTATATCCACTATGTATCGTTTAGGAATTTCTAACATAATTCATATCAAAATGTATATCCACTATGTATCGTTTAGGAATTTCTAACATAATTCATGTCCAAAAAAATATCCATTATGTATCGTTTAGGAATTTCTAACAATTCATGCAGGCAGCAAGAACACCATTTAAATAGGTTCTAAGGATCAAAAACGGTCTTTACATGTTTTCCTTTTTATATTTTGCAATTGTATGGCCTCGTTAATTAATTATGACCGCATTCGCGTTGAACATCCTCAATCCCATGTTAAATCCTTAGTTACGGCAACCTCATTTTAAATTCTCATTTGAGGCAGCCACAATACAGTATTAGAACTGTCAGTGTCATACAAATCTGTTGAAATATATAAGAAATTAAACCGTGATCTACAGTTGATGTAAATAAATTTAAAAGCTCTCATTATGCCATGCTTTAAAAGTTCAAGGTGGACATTATTAGATTATCTATGTCCCTTAATCTCCTGATCCGAGATTAATTTAGCATTCCAGAGGCAATTACATGGAATACAACGTAATATCAAGAAGATTTTCGTCACACTTACCCTCTAATTAATAAAGATGTTAGTCCTCAACTTGTAGAATTACCTCCCTTCCTATTGCAAGCTCAATGTTTACTAACATCAGCTGCTTCCTGATTTTCTGATATTCAGAGTTTTACTAGAGGTTTTGTGGTACTGACGGACAATGGCGTAGCTATGATATTTTGCGCCGGGGACGAACTATAAAATTGGCGCCCCAGCCCCATCCCCGTTTAATCACATTTTTCTATTTTACTTGTTATAATGTAACGTTGTAAGCCTCATTTTGGCGCCCTGTACCTTGGCGCCCGGGGACATATGTACCCCCCTGCCCCACCCTAGCTACGCTTCTGCTGACGGATGACTACATAGGCAGCACAGATTTCGAGAAGCAATACAGATGGAGACAGACTGCTATAAGTATGAACGCAAATTGTATGCCAATTGTATGCAACAATGAACATTGAAGCTTCTTTTGATATTTAGATGTGTTCAGATAATATATATTGCCTAAATATATCTCTGTGTCTGCATGTGATAGTATAAATGTACGAAAGTAGGCCAGATTTAATTTGTGTAATTACTAGTCCTTTCCGAATGTCGGTTCAACATCGGCGTAGGGCAATTCCAGAAAATGTTATGCATCCTTCAACGGATGCAGCTGAGTCATATATTTGTTGATATAATTAGATTGATTATTTTAATATTTCCTTTTCGTTAATAACTCTGTCAAAGTTAACACACACACACACACACAAACTTCCAGAAATAGCCCTTACATTCTTCACAAGGCTCATCTAAATAGTAGCATTTCCTTATATGCACATTAACATGCAATGTATGTGCTGCATACTATTTTAGGACAAGTAATTAAATAAACTTCAAAACTTCAACAGATCTTTATTATTCAGCAAATTGATTACAAATGAACTATTTATCCAGAGGCAAGCAATTTTACACAATTTTGCCCATAGCCTTTTCATGGTTAAATGAAAGATTGTTTTCTCCTCTGACTGTAATGTAAGCTAATGTTACATGTTTCTTTACGTAATTTTTTTGTGAGTCTTGTGCTGCAAACGGAAGAGAAAACACTAAACTTCTTTATTTTTTTCGGCGTGTGTGTATGATCAAATATGTCAGATAAGGAGAGAGAGAGAGAGAGAGAGAGAGAGAGAGAGAGAGAGAGAGAGAGAGAGAGAGAGAGAGAGAGAGAGAGAGAGAGAGAGAGAGAGTTGGGTTTTAAGGTTTTTTGAGGAAAATTTCAGTCATATCGCTACCACTTTTGCAGTGTAGTAATTTATAGTGATGTCTTGCACAGGGCATCGTACCGCAGACACGTAGCATCTTATCCCATCCATTCACATTATCCTGATACCGGGCCGACCAGTCATAGAACTCACCTCTTAATGCTGAGCGCCAAGCAAAGCAGCTGCAAGGACCATTTTTATAAGTCTTTAGCACGACCCAGCCGCGGTTCGGACCAGCGACTACCCGCATCCGAGGCGGACTCTCTAACCACTCAGGCCACTAGAGCAGTCTAAAGTGTTTAAAGCCTTTTATATGGAATTGCCTTTAACGGTAATATCATATCAGAATGTTTAATTATATCAATAGTAATGGACGTAATTACTAAAGAGCCGTAACTTAGTAACTGTATGACATGTTTACAATGAAATGTACAATAATAATGGACGTAATAACTAAATAGCCGTAACTTAGTGACTGTATGAAAATATTTACAATTAAATGTACAATAGTAATGGATGTAATTGCTAAAAAGCCGTATCTTAGTAACTGTATGACATGTTTACACAATGAAATCTACAATAGTAATGGAAGTAATTACCAAATAGCCGTAACTTAGTAAATGTATGACATGTTTGCAATGAAATGTACAACAATAATGGATGTAATTACTAAATTGTGGTAAATTAGTGACTGCATGAAAATATTTACAATTAAATGTACAAAATAATAATGGATGTAATTACTAAAAAGCCGTATCTTAGTAACTGTATGACATGCTTACAACGAAATCTACAATTGTAATGGAAGTAATTACCAAATAGCCGTAACTTACTAACAGTATGACATGTTTACAATGAAATGTACAATAGTAATGGATGTAATTACTAAATAGCCGTAACTTACTGACTGTATGAAAATATTTACAATAAAATGTACAATAGTAATGGATGTAATTACTAAATAGCCGTATCTTTGTAACTGTATGACATGTTTACAATGAAATTTACAATAGTAATGGAAGTAATTACCAAATAGCCGTAACTTAGTAACTGTATGACATGTTTGCAATGAAATGTACAACAATAATGGATGTAATTACTAAATGGCCGTAACTTAGTGACTGTATGAAAATATTTACAATTAAATGTACAATAGTAATGGATGTAATTACTAAATAGCCGTATCTTAGTAATTGTATGACATGCTTACAATGAAATCTACAATTGT
>JAEAOA010000266.1:755000-800000 GCA_016746295.1 Potamilus streckersoni | reverse complement strand
ACAATGTTGGTGTCGCGCATATCTTGGAGCATTGCTTCTTCCTCCCAGCAGAGGCAGAGTTGCTCATTCAGCAGCTGTAGCAATGCCGGTTTCCCATGGTTGATGGCTTATGGCGGGATGCTACCACTACCAGATGCTTTGTCATTTGGGAGGGATTCGATGGCTTTGCTGAGCTCCACTAAGTTAGGCATTTTGTCATGCTCCTCCATAGTGGGCAGGTCCTGTACTTGTCTTTGGGCCACATCGGTAACTAACGTGTCTTGGGAATACAGTTCTGAGTTGTGCTCCACCCATTTGGTCATCTGCTGCTCACGGTCTTTAATTTTTTTTTCCCGTCCGAGATTCAGAAAGGCATCCCCTTTCTCTGTAGGGCTAGGATATATATTCATCAATCCTTCCATCCTTCCATCAATCAATTTATCTATTATCTATCTATCTATCTATCTATCTATCTATCTATCTATCTGTCTGTCTGTCTGTCCGTCCGTCCGTCCGTCCGTCCGTCCGTCCGTCCGTCCGTCTGTCTGTCTGTCTATCTATCTATCTATCTATCTATCTATCTATCTATCTATCTATCTATCTATCTGTCTGTCTGTCTGTCTGTCTGGCTGTCTGTCTGTCTGTCTGTCTGGCTGTCTGTCTGTCTATCTATCTATCTATCTATCTATCTATCTATCTATCTATCTATCTATCTATCTATCTATCTGTCTGTCTGTCTGTCTGTCTGTCTGCCTATCTATCTACCTATCTATCTATCTATCTATCTATCTATCTATCTATCTATCTATCTATCTATCTATCTATCTGTCTGTCTGTTTGTCTGTCTATCTACCTATCTATCTATCTATCTATCTATCTATCTATCTATCTATCTGTCTGTCTGTCTGTCTGTCTGTCTGCCTATCTATCTACCTATCTATCTATCTATATATCTATCTATCTATCTATCTATCTATCTATCTATCTATCTATCTATCTATCTATCTATCTATCTGTCTGTCTGTCTGTCTGTCTGTCTGTCTGTCTGTCTGTTTGTCTGTCTATCTACCTATCTATCTATCTATCTATCTATCTATCTATCTATCTATCTATCTATCTATCTATCTATCTATCTATCTATCTATCTATATATATATATATATATCTCTGTATCTATCTATATCTGTACATGCCGTATATGTTTCATGACTCGACACAGCGCTGGCGTCCTTCACACATTAGTTGTTTTCTGACTGTTTTGCGATACGTTGGGTGGTGCTTCGGGCTATTTTGTGGGAAATAAGTGTATGTTCATTAGGGCACTAATGTAAGCTATGAAGGTTTCTCGTTTGTCCTCGATTACTGGTTCCATCCTTGAGGGTTTTGCGTTGAACCAGTCCTGGCTGTGCCGTTCCTTCTTACCAAACGTCGACATGGCTATGTTATAGATGACGTCCTTCATGGCGTTCCACTTGTCTGTGGCATCGTGTCATGGCATGTCCTGGAGAGCATGATTCAGGTCAGACATATACTCCTTCACCTTTGGAGGGGATAGGCATCTACGCAGTGTTGATGCGAGTGCGACCTTTTGGTTGGAGCGGTGTAGTCTTAGTGACTGTAGGCGCACCCTTTTGAACACAAGGGCATGGTTCCAGTCTTAGTCTGTTCTATGGTAGTTTCTGGTGGAAGGGATGCTTTTCGGGGCAGAGAGTTGGTGTCAGTCATGAGATCTGAGATGTTCCCATGACACTTGGTGTTGTGGAAAACACTTGTAAAAGGTGTTTGTAACACTCAGGTCATAATAGGGACACAGCTCTAGCAATATTTGATCGTTTTCGTTGGTCTTTCTAGTGCCATAATGTCCGAGGCAGGTAGGCCATGACTCGTGGTCAGCACCAACTCTGGCATTAAAGTCACCGAGGAGGAATAGTAACTCGTCCTTAGAGCATCCCTTGATCTGTTCATTCAACTACCTATAGAACTGACCATTTTTGTCTTCCGGAGACGCGAAGGTAGGACATAGACACTGAGGATCTCAACAGGACGTGCAACAGTGGCAAGGCGGATGGACAGGAGACGTTGATCATCCGCTGAGGAGGCTTAACCGAGGTCAGGAGGGTTTATTTGATGACAAAGGCAAATCCGTACTAGTGGACCTCTCAGGATCTTGGCCCATCTAGAAGATGTAGTTTTTCTGTCTGAGGAAGCCATTGGAGGCAAACCTGATTTCCTGGAGAGCAGCTATGCTGACATTTAGTCTGGTGAGCTCTCTGTCGATAATGGCCATCTTCCTTGTGCTGTCCACTTCCCTGAGGTCATCACATATGTCTGTGCTCATGGTGCTCACGTTCCAGCTTGCGAAAAAAAGCGCTGAACCTTCTCTATTGGTTTTTTCTCTTCTTTTGTCTGGTGCGGAGTTTCTGTCTCTTTCTCATATTGCGCAACACTGAGCTCCAGGCACCCACTGAAGCAGGCAGGCCAACACCTTACTGACCGGTGGCTGCCCGGCTTAGGGTGGGCGGTAGTCGACGAGAAGACTCGGTGATCCCTCCCACCATCGAAGCTGACCTGTGGCGCCTCTTCCCTACGACAATCTGGTTGGACTTATAACTCTTCAACTACCAATTTCCTGTTGTTTCTTCGTTCAAGGGCGAGGCTGGAGTGGCCTTTCCAGGGCGCAAGCCTGGGCGTTTAGTATAGAGATCCTGGTCTACCCATACGTCAGGATTCTCATTTCGACCTTGCTGGTGGGATCCAAAGGAATGCTTAAAAAAAGCAAGACATAAGTCCAAATTAATTTATTACTTTGCTAAACTTTTTTAGATCTGGAATTTTGGGAATATCTGTTGAGATGAAATTCAAATAAGGAAAGAAAGAAAACACTTGTCTGTTGTGGGCCCTATTGTTCTGTATTGATGAACTTTAATTACCTCATTTGTAAAAATGGGTCTATACACATATTGTGATTCTAAAATATTATTAGTAGTTCCTTGTTTTTGGACATTTTTGCAGGTACAAAGTAAAGAAAAACTGGAAGAAAAAAAAGAAATTATGTCACAAAGGTAAAATGACACCTTTATAAGTTTTTATGTCTTTGGATAGTTCCCAGACGGAAATAGATTAGCAAATAATAAAAATAATAATAATAATAATAATAATAATAATAATAATAATAATAATAATAATAATAATAATAATAATAATAATAATAAT
This sequence comes from Potamilus streckersoni, assembly GCA_016746295.1. Classification (NCBI taxonomy): domain Eukaryota; kingdom Metazoa; phylum Mollusca; class Bivalvia; order Unionida; family Unionidae; genus Potamilus; species Potamilus streckersoni. The sequence goes on along the minus strand of JAEAOA010000266.1, from coordinate 796,808 downwards.
AACCTTCTAAAAGAGAAAGACAAAAATAGATATTATCATGAAAAATTATTTGAACTTGTTAATAATTTTCCGGTTAATCTTCTTGCTGGTAATGGAATCGATATCGCTGGCCGTCGTCTTTAAATGCAGTCATGTACAAAATCAAAAAGAGAACTTTACTATCCTAGAAAGAAAGATTAGTTCAAAAAACATATCTAAGGAAATTCCCGCATTATATCAAGATTATATTAGTGCGATGAAGAAAATTTGTGTTGAAAATATTTCACCCAATACTCTCTATTTGGGTATATTTGTTTTGATACGGCTAGTTATCAAGCTCGTTATTAAAATGTACTGAACAAATCGCGCTCTCAGTAGAATTGAAACTAGTGCCATTAATCACTGAATACTTCATCAACATGTTTCTTCCCTGTAGGTAGGCAGTTATGATTGCATATCTCTGTTGATTGAGGTCACTAAAGCGTGGTAGTTGCATGGTATTATCAGCGCAAAGCTTTTATCTGACTCATTCATCAACTTACTAAAACGAAATTGCTCGCCTATGGTTAGATAACGGATATGTGTAAAAGACAAGAATATGTCCGATTAGGCAATTATTTCCTACTTAAATAGTACTAAGGGTATAACACAGGGTTGGCAATACTCTGATAATCTTGCAAATCTTGTACCAAGCCATGGACGTGAGACTAAATATGGATAAATGACATGGCTTAGTAATAGGACAGAAAACATTAAATCAAGAAACAACTTTCTCCTTTGCTATTGAAGGTACAAAAAAACTGCATGTGAAAAAGTGCGAAAGTGACAAGGTTAGTTATTAAATACGAGCTGCATTGTGACATTCTAAAACATTTTGCAAGAAAGCTAAAAAAAATATGCTGTAACTTGTAACAGGATTGCAAGTTAAGATGAGCGAAAGACTGCACATCATTATTAGATAATTATGGTAGATATACTAAGACTGGAAATAGTCATTTCAGCAGCAACATTATTATGAGATTCGCCTCCAAATACAAAAAAAGATTGATAAAAGAAAGTTAAGAAACATTTTTGAATCACATTAAATGCTAACACATAGTATACAAATATTTATTTCTCATATTTATACACAACAAGATTTCATATATGCTGTTAATTATTAATGCTGCATACAATCTTCTTAGTAATCTGTTGTTTATTTGTCGAAATAGTACTTCGTTTAATTGCGCTATTAAGAGTGTTAATTTGTCTTAATTTGCCTACACTTACACCTGATGCTGTTGTCTGCGATATAAAAGTGTGAAATATATGTGGATACATGCGGATATATATATATATATATATATATATATATATATATATATATATATATATATATATATATATATATATCTATATATACATGCGGATATATATATATCCGCATGTATATATATATATATATATATATATATATATATATATATATATATATATATATATATATATATATACATACATATATATATATATAAATACATATATATATCAGCATGTATATATATATATATATATATATATATATATATATATATATATATATATATATATATATATATATATATATATATATATATATATATAGTGCTGTGTTGTTGAATAATGCATACCATTTTTATGTGTCTCACAATATACAAAAAAGTCATATGATGTTATTCATGCTACTCTATAACATCTAATGATGTTCTATCCTTCTGACATATCCATTTTCTGCTTGGTAATTCTTGCATACTGAAATTAATGCTACCTCATGTTTTTTAACCGAGTAACAGAGAAAGCAACCTCCAACAAGCTTTGAAAAATTCAACGAATAATTTATTTGACCATGTAACAAAAAGTGAACTTTTAAAACGAGATTACGTTAGTATGAATTAAATCCCCCAAAAGACCAAAAATTGAGCACTCCAAAATAAATTTGAATGGTTTTTCGAATCACGTCTAATCTTGAATGTGCTGTTTCGTCAGTAGTCTCGAATATGATCATGTGTCAACAACCCTGATCTATCACAAGGATGTAACCCGGAGTTTCTTTAAAGGAACGTACGGTAAACCTAAAATATTTATTTCCTAAAGACAAGAAGAGCTTTGTCATTCCAATGAATCATTCAAATATATAAATCCTCTAAAACAATAAACTGAATACAACTAAAACACTGATTCTACTTAAAATGGTAAAGATTGGAATAATTAATTCTATTTATCACTATCTTATATATAAAAATCAAAATACTAACAGAACGAGGATAAGGGTCAACAATTAATTTCCCGAACATTCTAAGTTTTAAGCAAGGTAAAATGGTCACCTAAACATGATTTCCGAAACTGAAGTGCAAGTAATGGACTGGGAACTATTTGATACTGTTTACAAAATGACCCGTACAATTTACAAAATAAATATACATAATAGAAAAATTATTTTAAATTAGGAAGGTTTTGATTAATTATATTTTAACATTTCTGACATAATTTGTGAGAGATAGTTTTAACGTCTTATTTGGACCTTTCCAATTTACCCGTGCTGCCTGTGATTATTTCTAGTCGACGTTATTAGTTTTCTATATGTCAAAAAAGTCGGAAATGAAGTTGGGTATGTTCTGTATTTGGCTTAAAAAATTTGAATTTCCATTCTATTTCTCTAACATAAATTGAACTTTATAAATGATGCTATTTTCTCCCATGCATGTCGTGTACTCAAATGATAACCGCATATACCTAGCTTTGCCGGTAAATTAGGGTCTACTCTTCTCGCTCTACTTAAAATTCCTAGGACGATCTACTAAGGTCTTGTGACTACAATGATACTGCTTCCTGTTGGATTCATTGAACAACTTATAAATATGGCAGAATTGAAACTGGACTAATTAAAAATGAAACCTGCATAAAACAAATGATTACATAAGAGGACAAATAAGGTTTTAGCAACCTGGAAGCCCGAGTTAGCGATACATACATATTTTTATGTCGTTATCTAGATACACAGATTACACCCCATTAGGAGGAAAAAATACCATAGGAATTGGGGGAGAATCCCCATTCACTTTGTGGAGCAACTAACCTGCCCAACAGCTTTCTTTCATGGAAATGAAGACATGATAAGAATAAGAATACGTAAATAGTTTAATAACATTGCTTTTCATGTTTATTTCAAGACCCGTTTTGCATTGTTGGCATAACTGGATGAAAACAAAGTTGATATCGGGCTTGATCTAGTTTGGTGTTTTGGCACATGATCACTCCAGTAAATAGAATCATATAGTGTTATGTATATTAAATTTATAATGATTAAGGATGTAGTTATGTTGTTAACCTCCTTGTTTATTTTGTTTGCAAGTAACAAATTGCTCACTGAAATTTTGGAGAATTATTATTTTCAGATTACTGTGAATTCATTGAATGACATGTACTGTGGATTGCTCGCACTTCATCCAATTCAAAGGTATTGGTATATCAACGTATTCTATAATGGAACTCATTTGTTTGTTTCGCATTCTTTTGCGAGTAAGTTTAACAATAGTGCCAAAGAAATGGGAGTCAAAAGAGCTTGCCGTTGTAGCCAATTCCAGGTGTTATGATGAATGAATTTAAACCAGTCCGAGTGATAATTAATGACATGCTGTTGTGGCGTCATATCAGGTATACATCACCAAGAGCACAGGGAAATATGTTCTTGTTGTTGTTGTTGAGCTTAACGCCATTTCTCAGCACACGATAGGCTATTCATGGCGGCCAGTATTAATGGTGGAAGAAGAAACCGGGAAATTACCTGAAAGAACCACCGACCCACGAGAAGCTACTGGCAAGCTTTCTCCGAATCTTAGACTCGAACCCACGCAGAGGTGAGATGGCAGTGATCCGTAACGGACAGCGCTTTAGACCACTTGGCCACTCGGTGTCCCGGAAATAGGTTCTAGGTGTGATTACATATGTGCGTATTCTTTATTATCACAAGTTTTAAAATTAACATCCGATTTGAAGGTATAATTAGTGAAAATAATTGTTTGGATCGAAACGGTTAGTTATCAGTTTATATGCGTATCATACTCAGTTTTGTTAAAATCACTTTTTTAACATAACAGGGTTGTATTCATGCTTACATGTATACCCATCCTAAGTCTCCCAGTGACAGAAGTAAGACCGAATTGTGTTTTGCCCACTATTTTGTCATGTACTTCAGTTAAGAATCCGCGATTTTAACTTTTATGAGTTTATATATGACATTGCTCAATGTTTTTATTCTGTTAAACAAAATATATACAGGTAATTAATATTTGCTCAAAATTTGATGGTATGTGTCTAGTTGGTCATTAATTCTAACAAGTTGTTTTGATATATCTTTGAAATCGTATAATATCATATATTGAATTAACTACTAATAAGTTATATATATATATATATATATATATATATATATATATATATATATATATATATATATATATATATATATATATATATATATATATATATATCAAACAGAATAGAAAGTGAAATCCCTGGATTCTATAGAGGAACGCTTGATAATGGTAAGCAGAATTAATAATTTATTAATACCATCATACAGGTTAGTTAATTTTAATTCATACACTATCGAGTTTCGAAGCCAGGTCTCCGAGTAAAGGGCACCCATCGCCTTACCTGCACACACCGGCCAATATCCCTTTACGACTAAGCATGATTCACCAATTAAAATTCTCAAAATTCTTTAACCTTTATGATAGTATTATATATATATATATATATATATATATATATATATATATATATATATATATATATATATATATATATATATATATATATATATATATATATATATATATATATATATATATATATATATGAAGAAACTGGGAAATCACCTGAAAGAACCACCGACTCACGAGAAGCTACTGGAAAGCTTTCTCCAAATCCTGGACTAGAACCCATGCAGACTGAGGTGAGATGGCAGTGATCCATAACGGACAGCACTTTAGACCACTCGGCCACTCGGGGCTCCTACAAGATGGTGGTCAGTATATATATATATATATATATATATATATATATATATATATATATATATATATATATATATATATATATATATATATATATATATATATATATATATAAATATATATATATACCTTCGTTTTGATCAAGATATTTTCATGTCACAATGCAAAAATTGTTATAAGGAAACCAGATAGATTAATTTTTCAATGAAATAAATAGGAGCAAATCATACAATTTCGTCTCTATTGAATCAATAAAATTATCATATACTCAAATGTTACATACTTAGCCTGACTACCAACTTTATGTTTACAATACGATTTATGAAATGTGGATACAAGCTACAGAACCAACTATTCACAAGCATATCATCAAAACGGACTTTATATTACATTAGAGACCTTAATTTGATATCCTATACAACCGTCCAAAAAATTGCAATTGGAAATTTAATTCATACCTTATTATTCAAACTATCAAACTATATTATCTTTGAGTTTATAGGAAAGCTCCAAATAATACCGATGAAAGCGCGACTTATTAAATACGATATACTAGGTATTACATTTGGTCATTTAAAGCAGTTTCAGATAGGTTTTATTTCTAAATGAAAGGTCAAGGATCAGTACTATAGTCATATCTTAAGTAAGGTACCTTACCTACTACTGTTTAAAACATTCATTGATGATATCCTGATGCCTTTTTTCTTCATTGACTACATCATTATGCAGAAAATTTATTATTTCATACATTAGCAACAATATTATTTGTTTTGGTCATATTCTTAGTAAATAATATTTGGACTAATCTATATTGATTGTTCCGCCCAATCAGGCTGAAATGAGATACACTGTAGTATTGGTCAAAGTTCTTTCAGATATGTATGTCAATTTTTCTTGGTACGTCGTATGGTGGTCATGAAATATATGCTTAAAACTGGATACAGAATATATCTGTAGTTCTAATAATAATAATTTCAAATGTATCGTGACATCCCCGAAACACAAAAGGTTCTGGCCTAATATAGACTAAAATATTGGCATTTCACTTGGACTCAATATATACGCTATATCCAATAATAAGATGATAAACCCATTCTTGATGAAAACCCCATTCTTGATTATTGGACCATGAGTGATGATTAACTCATGAGTGATGATAAACCCATTCTTGATTAAAACCCCTTTCTTGATGATTGGACTATGAGTGATGATTAACTCATGAGTGTTGATGAACCTATTCTTCATTCTTGATGATTGGACCATGAGTGATGATTAACTCATGAGTGATGATAAACCCATTCTTGAAGATTAGCCCATTCTTGATGATTGGACCATGAGTGATGATTAACTCATGAGTGTTGATAAACCTGTACTTCATTATAACCCCATTTTTGATGATTGGACCATGAGTGATGATTAACTCATGAGTGATGATAAACCCATTCTTGATTAAAACCCCATTCTTGATGATTGGACCATGAGTGATGATTAACTCATGAGTGATGATAACCCCATTCTTGATGATTAGCCTATTCTTGATGATTGGACCATGAGTGATGATTAACTCATGAGTGTTGATAAACCTATTCTTCATGATAACCCAATTCTTGATGATTGGACCATGAGTGATGATTAACTCATGAGTGTTGATAAACCTATTCTTCATGATAACCCCATTCTTGATGATTGGACCGTGAGTAATGATTAACTCATGAGTGATGATAACCCCATTATTAATGATTAGCCCATTCTTGATGATTAGCCGAAATCTGGACGTTTATCCCATGAGTGATGATAAGCCCATGCTTTATATTAAGTCAGATTATAAGAGCATACTTGATGATAAGTCAATGCGTGATAATAAGTCTGATAATATGACTATACGTGATAATAAACCCATGCTTTATAAAGTGTGCATGATTGACGATAAGGCCATTATTGGATGATATGGCTATGCTTAATGCTAAATACATGCCTGATCGCAAACCCTTGTTAGATGATAAGCCCATGCTGTTGCTTACTTACTAATTACTTACTCTTGCCATAACATGTATAGCATAATCAATCTTACTGATATGATCAGTTTTCATTATGATTGGATTGATTTATTCAAATCACTATTTAATGGATATACAAAGTGCTCAGTAATATTCTTGGACTAAAACTTTAATTAGGAATGATAGTGAAATCAAACAAGAATATTGTGGGTTATATAAAAGAGATACATCAAGATAGTGTTACAACATCGCCACACTCCTGGACATTAGCACATTAATACGTTCTAGGCTACAGGCTCATCAATACATTCAATACTGTAATTTATTTGGAATACCACAATAATTAAATTCAACTACTTACATGCATGCATACATACATACATACGTACGTACATGCATGCATGCATTCATACATACATACATACATACATACATACATACATACATACATACATACATACATACATACATACATACATACATACATACATACATACATACATACATACATACATACATACATACATACATACATACATACGTACATACATACGTACATACGTAAGTACGTACATACATACATACATACATACATACATACATACATACATACATACATACATACATACATACATACATACATACATACATACATACATACATACATACATACATACATACATACATACATACATACATAGCCTATCATGTGCTGAAAAATGGCGTTAAGCCCAGCAACAACAACATACATACATACGTGTACTGAAACGTGCTTTGTATCATCTACACATCTATACAAAACGTGTTTGATTTTTTGTCTAATGTCAATGTATTGTCACATTTATAAAGAGATAAAATATTGCGACATTTTTCCTTCTAAATAATAAATGAACATGATTGTGCGTGTTCGCCTCTCTCTCTCTCTCTCTCTCTCTCTCTCTCTCTCTCTCTCTCTCTCTCTCTCTCTCTCTCTCTCTCTCTCTCTCTCTCTCTCTCTCTCTCTCTCTCTCTCTCTCTCTCTCTTGGTGTGCGTATTCAATTCCAGCTTTGAATGAAATGTTATCTTTGATGCTTGAAAACAAATCTAACTATTTAGTGTACATTTGCGAAGGGATACTTACAATTTTCATCCATTAGCATCTCTAAGAGAGACAAAGACAGAAAAACTGACATACAGAAAGGCGAGAGGATGGAACCAAAGGGCACAGTCAAGTTTCATATGACTTGTCAGCTTATCAAGTAATCTAAATGCAAACATTTTGGTGAAACGGATATTATTTATATCATATTGTAATACGCCTATCACAATATGTAATAAAAGCAATGTTAGATTGTCAATTTTGCAAGGGGAGAACCAAGAACTCAAGTGCATTTAAGAGAGACAACTCTGATGTTACTGGACAAAGGTAAGAGATTGTAACCAGTCACATCTTTTATCATTTATGTCATATGTATCAAAGGTTTTAGAAAAAAATAGAATAAAAATAAAAATGAACATAATCTCACATATTTCCAAGAGATACAACTTTTTTAAAGCGTGGCATGAACTATAACTGTGAAACCTACCACAGCCAGCTTCTTTTTTTATAATACATTAATATCCACCCCGTGGTCTCGTGCAATTTGTACAATTATTATGCCTTGAAGTTATTGCCCCCTTGTAACGGCCTTGACCCCGAAAGCACCAATATAAATACCGAACGGAAGTTTTCGAGCGAAATTTGCTTTTTCTTCCTATCAAAATGTCTGGCATAAAAGAAGGTTTACTCTCCTCTTCTGGATTTCCAGGTAAGTGAGGCTTTGGACAAATATTCCATTGATATTAATCTTGGTCTGTTAGTCTATAATTAATACACGGTATAGATAAGGACAGAACCAAATATATTTTTTTGTTGATGTATGCAAAAATGCACATATTCAGTATAATAAATGTTTCATACCCAACACTATCTAATTCACACTACTGAAGCAGACCGGGCCAAAAAAGTAATGCAACAGACAAATGGAAATGAGCTAAATGTATTCAGGGGATTTTTGTCTTTTTTTGTAGGGTTGCTTTTGGTCTTCTGCAACATTGCATAAATTCTGTCGCAAAGAGCTGTCCCTAAAATTTCATGGATTAGCAACATTTGTGAAAGTTGGGATATCTACAGTTAGATAAAGAATTAGCTTGTCATCGGAACGTTATATTCTAAGGAGGAGATTAGGTGTCAAGTTCTTGATTCCGAATAATTTGATGCAGAAAGGTGTATAAAGTTCTATACGAGTTCAATATTATTAGCCTTGATTTAAATACGTAATATGAAGGAAATTTTATTTTCTTTTAAATTGCGTTTCCGTTAATGCTTACAAAAATATGTTTCAGCATATTATCATTCGACCACTGAATATTCGTCCCAGCCATTTATTCATCATCAGTAGCAAAGTGGTAGGGCCGGGTATTATGTTTGCAGTATCGAATGAAAAGGAACTATGAAATGCTGAGCACTATCGTAATTGTTATTATTTTTGTTGTTTTGGGTTTAACGACATCTTTCAGCGCATGCAAGGTTATACATGGCAGCAAGTACAACTGGTGAATAAATCCGGCAAATATCCGGCAAGAAGCACCGACGCACGGGAAGTTACTGACAAGGTTTTTCATACACGCATTTCCAAGCTCGAAACTCAGACACGCTCGGACGAATGTGTCGTGCGTTATCGGTAATTTCGAATGCATTAAGCTTAAACCACTCAATAATCTGGGGCATTTACTGTTGTCTCGTGTAGAGATATGCATTATAACAATGGCCTGAAAAAAAACATGAAGCTACTATCTTTGTACAAGTATACAATATTTGTCATGACAGATACTAATATAAAGTAAAAGCACATTGACTTTGCGTGAGGAGGCGAGTAGGTGCTTCATCCTATTGATGTTGAAACAATGAGGTTCCTTTGAGCTCTCACCTGAATTTCCGTCACATATTTGCATCTCCAACTTGTTTATGTCCTGCTAAAACGATATTTTAAACAATATTTATGGATCAGTCCCTGTAACTTGAGACAGTTATCCAACCGCTCTGGTGACCTAGTGGTTAGAGCGTCTACCTCTTATGCTCCCGGGAGGTCGTGGGTTAGAACCTCGACCTTGTCTTACCAACGATTTAAAAAAAATGTAACAGCTGCCTCGCTTGGCGCTCAGCATTAAGAGGTTAGTGTTAAGACTGGTTGGCCTGGTGTTCAGGATAATGTGACTGGGTGGGACATATGTCACACGTATGCGGCATGATACCCCAGTGCTAGTCATCACTATAAACTATTACACTGCAGCGATATGACTGAAAAATTGTTAAAACTACGTTAAAAATCAAACATACACACAAACACACAGTTATCCAGAGAGCCTTGTGGTATGACCATCGTTTACAAAATGAAATCAACAATAATTGGGCATACCGGCTGAAACAGACTTGCAAATTATATCTTGAATTTCACCCACTGTTCCAGATGCATATAGCCATGCGCTTGCCATACTTGTGTATTTACTTTTTGTACTTCTATTTGCTTCAAGATATTTCCTTAGGTTTTTCAGACTCAATGTTAATACCAATACCGGTGTAAAGAAAGCTGTTTTTTTACATTTGTATAGAACGCTCTTTATTACAAGTTTGGCGTAATTTTGTATGTCTAATATTTTAATATATGCTTGGATTTTATTTTGATGTACAGTGTTACCTTATATTGGTTTATTTAGATCTTCAATATTTCCATAAACAGTTTTGTTTATCCCGTGCAGCTCGAGCAAGGTGCTTGCATTGAGTAAGCTCACTGTTCATGGATTGCAACTTAATTCAGTGTATTCAGCATTATTCACGCCTATCATGCAAAACTTTCAAAACTTGTTTAAAAAGGCATATATGAAATAAACAGGTGCATACATAATCAGAACTTTTACTTTGTATTGAAAAAATATTAAAATATTTTGGGAAAGAAAGAATACGTTTACTTTTCAGAGACTGTCAAAACAATTAAACAAAGTTTTGCCAAGTGAAAGTTGGCAAATTACTATTCAAATATAATAGTAAAATACAATGTGTAAAACAATTAAACTAGACAGGGCACAAATTGTAATTATTACAATGTGATTTCTAAATAGGATCGGTTTAAGTGTGAAGCCCTAACCATAGGTCGTTCGAAAGATGAAATAAGAATTGACTGTACTTCGACATATTTACATAACCATTTATGAGGAAAGATTAACGTTTTTATTTAATGATAAAATTTAAGACAAGAAACGCCATTTTTTAATGTAGCTTGTTACTGTATGACCTTATTAGTTCCAATTATCTAATTATCCCAGATTCATGAAAGAATTATTAAGTGTTATATAACACAAATGGGTATGTGGGCTTTACTATCAAATTATTACATTGCATCATATAGCTATGGCTTTATAGGAAAAAAGTGAAGATAACGTATTTTTAGGATTTAAATAAGATATCCTTTAAGGAGCAGGTGACCTATATATAAAAAATAATCCAGTAAGACTGATTTTATCAGACATAAATATGGATTTAAGTCATTCGATTAAATATCAACCATACGATTTCAACTATTTATAAAGCATTTTATTATATACTTTAGTGTGAAATATAGAAAGTAACTGGATAAATAATTGTGAAATTTTTATAATTTCTTTAATTCAGTGAACATGTAAGACTCCTCTCCCTGACATGCTAGTTTCCACTGTGAGCATATAGATGTTATACCTGCTGGACACGAACACTTTGTGAGATAGAAACTGCACTAATTCTTTAGAAATTGAAATTAAATTTTGCTGAACACGTTTACTCTACGACGTTCGCATATCTAAAGAATTAATTTTTCCACCTCTGTCCACCTTGTGTTCGAATCTCGGACTCATTCAATTTGGATATGTGAGAAACCTTCCAGTAGATTTCCTTGGGAATGTTGGTTATCAATAACAAAAGACTATGATCGCGTCCTACGGCAATTACAATTTTCAAGCTTAATATTTAAAAAATCGCGTTCCAATCGGTAATGTCCCCAAATTTTGTATTAAAAATATAAGAAAATAATTTGGCACGGTCCTAAATCAGTCTGCCCGTGCTATAAATTATATACGCATACAAATTAGACTATGATTGCCCATTATGAGGCCTCTTCAAATAATAGATAACGGGTTCGTTTTAAATCGGCCGTGAGTTGTCATTTCTGCCTGAATTAAATTGTCACGGTTATTAGGTACTCTGTAAGGAATACATCAATTTTATAATTGTTTTGGTGTTTAATTTCCCTTGTGCTAAAGAGTACTCGGTGCATCGGAACAAACTCGTTCAATTTCTATTCAGGGAGATAACAACATAATTCATTTAAGTTTAATATACGTACATATGTATTGTATCATGTCCATTAACCAGATTCATGTGGCGGGGATGGGTGGGTGTGAGACTCTAAATTCATTTTTTTTTACTTCCCCGCTGGTTTAGTCGTGACTCGTTCACTTGATCGAGAAAGTAATTTATCATAGAGAATAAGTTTTCTAGTCGCACGAAACTACAGATAACTGAATTCACGTTTGAATAAAACAAAGTTTTCATTGAAAAATTTTAACTTTGAAAGACAAAATGTTTTGGACATAGCATTGACAAGTTATCACAACAAGCATGTATGCATAAATAAATAATACCTCAGGCAGACTGATTTACAACCGTGTTAAATTTGTTTCTTTATATTATTAATGCAAGATTTGGAGACATTTTACCGATTGGAACGCGATTGTTTAAAATCTTAAGCATGAAAATAGTTATTGTTCTACGATGTGATCATGTCACAACATCAGATTTGATTAGATTACATATGCAAATGGCTGTTTAATACCTCACCCATTCTCCTTTTCAGCAAGGCATATTGCAGACTTAATTATTTAACACGGGCTGGTGGCTTAGTGGTTAGAGCGTCCGCTTAGAATGCGGGAGGTCGTGGGTTCGATCCTCGGCTGAATCTTACCAAAGACTTATAAAAAATGGCACTGACAGCTGTCTCGCTTGGCTCTCAATATTAAGATGTTAGTGATAGACTAGTTGACTAGGTGTCAGAATAATGTGACTGGGTGACATGGTACGTGTCTGCGGCATGATGCCCTAGTTCTAGACATCATTATATACTGCCACATTGCAGACATCATAACGATGCGATTTAAAATTTATTAAAGCTTCTTTAAAATTAAAATCACTCGCACACACACACACACACACACACACACTTGCAAGCACACACACAGATACACACACTTACCGGGCTGATTAGTGAAAATGAAATATTTTCAACAAGGTTCTAAACGATAGCATAGTTGTGAATATTACACCTTTCACCTCTCTTTTGACCATAACGTGTTCTCAAGTTACCAAAATCACTTTCTTTTTGTTTATTCGCTTTTTGTGTTTTAGTTTTATTGCTAAGTAATGTAATCGATGGAATGAATATTTGCGAGATAATATTAGGTTTCTAAGGTATTGTGATTGGGTAGGTATTGTCCAAGAAACATATTTTGCTTGGAAAAACTGTTTTTTCTTTTCCAGTCCCACTGAAAACAATAGAAGTGTATGTGACAATTAATGGCTTTGTGGCAGATGTTAACTCTACATCGCTGTATGTTAATAATGAAGAATTCCCAATAAAAGCCATTTTTATGTTTCCTTTGGACGACCAGAGTGCTGTGTACAACTTTGAGGCTGATATTGATGGCAGACACCTTACTGCTGAGTGCTATGAAAAAGAAAGGGTAATAAATGAATTTAGTGTAAAGATGATTCTAAGACTGATCTATATTGACTTTTCTTTTCTTTGCTTCTATAAAATGTAATGCTTGATTTACGTTTTCTTGCTTACCATTTACTATTTTATGAAATTGTCATTTGGAATGACTACCATTTCTGTGAATTTGTTTTTAAATTAAAGACTTATTTTGAGCTCTAATATAATACAATTCGTATATTTCTTTGGGACGTTTAGATTTATTTCATGGTTGCGTATTATTTAGTATTTTCGCTAATAATTTGATGATAGTTATTGGTTCCTTTACAATATTTGTAGGTCAAAGAACTCTATAAAGACGCTGTGTCATCTGGGTATTCGGCCATTCTGCTTCAGCGTGATGAGAATGCTGGTGATATTTTCAGATGTAGTTTTGGAAATTTGCCTTCAAAAGCAGAGGCGAAGATTTGTATGGGTTTTGCAACAGAATTAGATTTGGAAGCTGATGGGAAAGTAAACTTTACTCTTCCATCAATTCTAAATCCACGCTACTCGCCAGGTAAAGATAATATTCCGAACAAAAAGACCTAATTGCTGACCTTGCATCAAGATTGCAATTTCTTATAACTCTTAATATATTGAAAATTGCAAAGTCTATAGATCTTTGGAATAATGCAGAAAAGCCTTTACATTTTTAAACATTGTGACTAGAATTGCGAAGACTACGAGAAGAAACTATTGAGATTAATGCGTTGTGACTGAAAATTAGGTAGGTAGAATAGAAAACTAATGTATAAACTGTCATCAGATATATATACATTTTGACTCCCGATTTGAGAAAACAAAATTGACAGCCGCATTAAACTATAATCACTTTGGTTCGAGTTTGGCTTGGAAGCGTAGACAATATGTACAAGCTGTCATTACATTTATAACCTTTTGGACTAGAATTTCGAGGAAGATGAGACAAATTCTTAAACTGCCAATACATTTATAAGTGCTGTAATTCTAAGTTTGCTTAGAGGATGAGAGAATGGTTTTAACCTGCCTTAAATTTATAGCTTTGTGAACAGAATTGGAAGGAAGACCAGACACCAGACTTAATTCAACGAGTAACCGACATTTAGAATTTGTATGTCATTAATCTTTTTCTTGGCAGCAGGTTTTTTTTGTTCATGTAGAATGTAGTTACTCTGTTGATATGGAGAGATGGTCTTGTAGAACCCAGCTTTCCATTCCGATTATCCTGGAGGAGCGTTTAGTGTATGCATAATTATGACACTAATCCCTTTCTTGGAAGGTATTTTGTGTAAATTGAAGTATGTCATTATCATTTTAATTTCCTGAATGATATTCGTGCAGAATGAAGTCTTTTGTTCCTTATTTATTCCGTGGATTTTTATGTCAAAGTCTGTGTGCCACTTCTCGTGTGAAAGAGATGATTTTCAGGGACATTTAAGAACTCATTTACTGGTAAATATTCAAGCATATACAACACCTTAATGAGCCAGAATAAGGAAAATATTAACAAGTATTATACTCCTAAAGTCTCGTACAAAGTGTCGTGTAACTTTGCGTGTCTTGTTATTAGTTTTTCACAAACTGTGTAAATGCATTGCACACATAATAAATGTGTGTGTATACGTACTTATCTCTTTACTATTTTTTGCAGAGTAAATATATAGACACTGCAAAATGTGTGCGTGTAAATTTACGTCTCTTTACTTTTTTCACAACGGTGTAAATGTATGGTACACAATGTAAAGTATGTGCGTAAATTCACGTGTCTTTTTATTCGATGTCCTAAGAGGGGTCAATATCTTGTACACAGTGTAAAGTGTGTAACTTTACATTTCTCGTTACTAATCTTATAAAAGCTGCCATTGTCTTGTCACACGACTATATACACTTCACACCACAAGTGTTTCTATGTAACTACGTCTCTAAGATCAATGCCTTTTGAAAGTGTAAAAGTGTCCTGGCAACTTTGTCTAGTTACACTTTTTCATAAAAGGGGTCAATGTTTTGTTCAAATTTAAGTGTTTTTTTGAACCTTTACATACTCTTTGTTGCATAATAGAAGTCATTTACGAACTGCACAACATCTTTATTAATGAAATATCTTTATTTTTAAAACCAGTAGAAGTCGCTGGATGTGCCACGCCTGGTGCTATACCTTACAAGCTAATCTTTCATCTGAAAGTAAGGAGTCCACAAAAGATCAAAGGCATCCTGGGTCTCAATGATAAACTAAACGTGGATTATTCAGAGGATCAAAGAATTGCTATGGTAATGCTAACATGTATGATTTGCGAGTAAAGGAATAGAAGCATAACTACATGTCCGATGATAAATTTATCTTTATATTAAAACCAAAAAATAAGCCGATCAATTAATTTGTTAAAATATTGGATTTTTAAAAGCTATAGATTTATCTTGGATATACTTTTAAAGGTGTTTTTATAGTTCACCTCTAAAAGCAGATGTAATTTATAATACTACCCACTTTGTTGGCATCTGTGTCTTCATAGGTACATCCTAAGTGGGTGTCGGTCATTCCTTCTCCATACCTCCCAGGCAAACATTTTGAGTGGGCTTAGAAACGTCTACCGAAGGATTTGTGACAAAACCTATGAATTTCTCGGGTACTACTTTCGCTCCTACGAAAAGCTCACCCTCACTACGAAAGACCTGCAAAGACCAGATTAGACGTTGATAGACATTGCAGAAGTTGTCACTTCATAATGGAAATGTACTTCATCTATATTTCCATCTAGTCTTTATATCACGACAAGGTTCTACTCTTTTAATTCTAGCCACACTTTGTCATACTTACATATTTAATTGTACTTAGTTACTTGCATGGGTATCCTATGCGATTTGACAAATAAGTTTAGGCTGTACTTTTAATTGTTAATATGCAAGTCCACGAGACGTATAGACAACTCTTAATATATGTATAATTCCACAACGACTGGCAACAGCTCTGGTGGTTTAGTGGTTAGATCGTCCTCTTCAGAAGCGAGAGATCGTAGGTTCGAACTGAAAAAAGTCAAATCAAATTTTCTCTAGTACACCCACACGCACACACACACTCTTCTCTCTGTTCGAGTCTAAATTTGGCGAATGTGGATATGTGAGAAAGATTGCCAGTAGCTTTTTGTGGGTCCGTGGTTCTTTCCGCGGATTTCTATGTTTCTTCCTCCACCATTAATACTGGCCGCCATGTACAGCCTATCATGTGATGAAAAATATTAAGACCCAGAACAACACATACACCACACACTTGACAATACTTGATACATAAAGGTGAGCTTCTCTGCTAAACTTTGTGCCTTTAAGCATTATATTTCATTTCATTTATCTGTAAGAGTCTTCCTTAAACCTCTGACAGGTGCAGTGGTCAGTTGAATTCGTCTGATACTTTCCAGGTAACGTTATATTGTATAGCACTGCACAATCTGTATGATCAATAATAAGACACAGGTGCAGAACTACAATATTGTTTTACGGTTTACTCTCCATTGATGTCCATAGTTCAGACATTCAATGAAGTACCATCGTATCCACTCGAAAAGCAAAAGGCAATCACATTACGGCATGAAACAGACAACCTTCTTTATAAAAGGGAGGTATAGCTTGTTCGAAGTTCGAAATTCTCTCTCTCTCTCTCTCTCTCTCTCTCTCTCTCTCTCTCTCTCTCTCTCTCTCTCTCTCTCTCTCTCTCTCCTCTCTCTCTCTCTCTCTCTCTCTCTCTCTCTCTCTCTCTCTCTCTCTCTCTCTCTCTCTCTCTCTCTCTCTCTCTCTCTCTCATAAAGGAAATATCCTTACTCATTGCCTTCAAGCCTAACTGATCATTCTGCCCGACCGCCACATAGGTCGGTTGACAAATAGTAGCACCTATTCACTAAAAGTAGTATCTTCGACAGCTGAATTTGGAAGTTAGTGATATTTCTCTTAATATATTGTGGTAGGGTAATCATTTTCGAAGACCCATTTGTTATTAAACAAATTCTGGTATCCTCGAGATGAAGGACAATTTGGAAGTCATTCGCTTGTGGCAGGAATATTTTAACTGGAAAACGAGTCTTCCTTCTATCCAACAAGTGTACGGTGACGACGTATTTCAGCCATAAGAAAATGTGTCCCATATCTTTTCCATACCGGTTTTGGTCTTTCTAAAGCGGTGTCGTTAACAACCAACTCGCTTCTTAGGGCGTCATTTTCCTGGAATTAGTAGCAATTGTTTTAAAACCTCAGAACATTCAGCTTATGCAGACGGAATTATCTATGTATCCCTGTTTTCACTCAAATAATGCATCCCAGGGTACCGACCACTGTTGGACTTCTTTGCGAGAAGGTGAACTACCGTGCTCTCAACCCTCCCTTGCACAATCCCACGATTCCAAAGTGTTGGAGAATAATGTACTATCAATAGATTGCAATGGTCTAGACGCTTACGCGTATCTTCCATCACCTCTCCTCCCAAGGATGATACAAAAGCAAGTGAACCGGTCTTCCGCCTCATTCTTATTGCACTGTTCAGGTAGAAGACGTAGTGAATCGGACTTCATCAATCTTACAACAGAAATGTCACAGAAAATATAAAATGTACCTCGTCTAATAAACCCAAACAAAGAGGATATTTTTAACACCCAATCCAGACCTGCTACAGTCTCTCAGAAATAAATAATTCTTCAGTCAGTTTTTGAGGGAATTGCTAAATAAAGGCTTTTGGTCTTAAGCGCTCACCATCTCACACCAGTATGCGTGGACTCGAATCTTCGGTTTGGACAAAGTTAAAGTGAGAAAGCTCGTGGGTTGTTTGTTCTTTCGGGAGTTTACCTGTTTCTTCATCCACCGTTAATACTCGCCAACATGTATAGCCTATAATGTGCTGAAAAATGTCGTTAGACAATACAACAAAAAATGCAGAGAAGGTTCATGATGAAAAGAGATACAAAGCAAACTAAGACTCGTCAGACCCTCTCTCCAATTATTTCTTTCCAAGTCTGATTATACAAGGCCAAAAAGGTGCCTCTCTTACCATAATAGAACCTAATCATGGGTTCTAACATTATTGAACAAAACGCCAGTTGAAAAGCTTTCAAGGGCATGTTTAACATTTATTCCAGTACCTGCATAATTATAAACTTAGCAACGGCAGGCATGATCATTGAAACGCGTGTATCCGAATTACAAGCTGTTTTGACAAGACTGGTCAGTTACTTTTTAAAGATTTCTTTCATCAATACCGTTTCGATGGCAAAGTGGTTCGAGTGTTTGCCGTAAATGCGGGAGGTTGCAGGTTCCATTCCTGGCAGAATCAGACCAAACACTTATAAAAATGGTACAAAAGTTGCCTTCCTAAGCGCTCAGCATCAACTCATTCATCCCTAGCACCGCGTTTTATGGGACAGGAGTTGGTAGCCTACTTCTGAGCTCTGTAGCGTTATGATTAGGCGCAGCACAATAAAGTGGGTGGAATTATAGAAAGGTAGACATAGATTTACAACGATACCAAATAATATGGATGTTTTATTGCACTACAAAATACAGAGGGAAATTCGTCAGTTTTGGACCCGATTTCTTTTCCAGCCGAAATTCGCCCGAGGTCGTGATCCATTTTCGTGTACGGATTTTAGACTTTGCGATATTTCAGATTAGATCAATATTGTTGCAAAGAATCGGGCGTCAAATTTTATTTTAACATTCATGACCTGTTTTTGTAATTAAAAAATCAATATTTTACATGTTTTTGATTTTTTTAGTTCTGTTTGAGTGCTTTAATCAAAATATTTTTTTTTATTTTTCAAAACGAGTGACTCTATAATGTTAAGAGGCTGAAGATACAACTCATGCTAATGATTTGATTTCCCTAGTGGCTGCACTTTCTTTTTGTTTATATTTTAAGGTTACCCTCGCTGAGGATTTTAAGATTGACCATGACCTTTGTATACTAGTTGAATATGAAGCTTACAACGTACCGCAGCTTATGTTGGAAAAAGGGGACCCAAATTCAGGTACCAGCGTTTCGAAAAAGTCGTATTTATTTCGTCAAATCTAGCAGACTGACATCAGGTATGGTGAGATATATGATAAAGACAAGTCAGTTGTAGCCAAGTATATCAAAAAACCATAATAAACCGAAACTCGTACAGTGGCTTCTTACAACCATCAATATGTATGATATAGACGAAGCCACTTTATAATAGGAAACATTTTATAGGAAAATACAACTAGACCAACATATAAAAATCCATCATCATGCCCGTGGTTTAACTGGGCCTAGCTATACTTGAGCACAGTGCAGTGAGAGAACAATGTTCTGATAGGATCATTCCGGTAGCCTAGTGGCTAGAGTATCCGCGTCGGATGCCGGAGGTAGAGGATTATATCCCCGGCCGAGTCATACCTAAAGTCATACCTAAGACTTAAAAAAATGGTACTAACATTTACCTAGTTAGGGGATCAGCTTTAAGAGGTAGTGTTAGGACTGGTCGGCCTGGTGTCAGGATAATACAATTGGAAGGGACATCATGCTACATGTCTGGCATGGTTTCTAAGTGCTAGACATAACTATAAACTGTTACACTGCACACATCGTAGCAATTTGTCTGACATATTATTAAAGGTACGTTAAAGCACACCAAATTTTTGATACCATTTAAAAAAGTTTACATTTTTTATAATTGTCTTGTCAAAGTCAATGTTAAGTTTTTCTATTGGAAACTAAATGGTTGATATGAATATGTTGAGTTCTGGAAAGCTATTTCTAAAACTCTTTCGTAGATATATTGAATTCTATACTACTAAAATCAACCTTTTGCTTCTATTAACAATAAACAATTACGCAAAAAGTGCCATACCTTTCTGAGACTTGTTAGCATTTGTATGCAAATTAATCTTTTAGATAAATCTTGTGTCGTTAAATGGCAATGATTTGTTGATTTGTTATTTCCTCAAGCATCAATTGTGTTATGAGTTAACTGCTATGTCATAAGATCATCTGGAATTAAAACACAAATATTGCAAGGCACATTGCGAGGGTGTAAAAGAGGAGGCAGACACAAAGAGGTGGAAAGACATTAAGGGGTTGACAGACATGGGATTTGGAGATTCCCAAAGGGTATTAGAGAACATGAAAGATGGAGAGAATTATTTGTAAAGTCAACTGTGATGCCTCAACGACCCCTTGGGTTAAGAGATCGATGATATTTATACGTCAGTTTCCAGAAATTAAGAACATTGCATGGTCCGTAGTTTCGACTGCTCATTTAAAGGTTGTTAGAAGCATTCTCACCAGAGTATCTATCCAGAAAAAAGTTGCTACATTTGAGACTTTTGCAGATTTTTTTTTCCTTTACAGGTTGTCGCCATCTTGTTTATAACACTTTTCCATAAAAAATGAGTCTAATTCACAGCATGTATAATAACTAATAACTATAACTAATAATTAATGTTCAAGTAAAATTTGTTTTGGTAAAACCCATTTGTTGAACATATGCTATTTAACAAAGTTACTACCGACCAAATCATACTTTCTGCAAATTGTTAAACATATCAAATTTAATTTTAATTTTCTCAACAGGTTCAACTATTTAATCTTTCCGAATTAAATGATTCGTCTATAATGCATTCTCTCTATTTTATAATTCTGAAACAAAGTAACACAGGTGCAAAACGTTATCTTTGTGTCTCGTAGCAGTCGGATTCTACTCTTGTAGCAAAGGTAAAATAGACTGGAATGCATGTAATGTTGTAGAATCAACTTGCTGTTTTCAGAAAATATGATGCAGCAAGACATTTTAATGGTGAACTTTTTCCTGGATCCACCAGCCACAGTCCAAAGGACATATCCAGGGGAGTTCATTTTCGTCGTTGACAGATCAGGTTACGTACAAATGGGCACAATAATCTCATGAGTGGTATAGCCCACCATACTCTCTCTCTCTCTCTCTCTCTCTCTCTCTCTCTCTCTCTCTCTCTCTCTCTCTCTCTCTCTCTCTCTCTCTCTCTCTCTCTTTCTCTCTCTCTCCATATATATAGAGATAGATAGATAGATAGATAGAAAGATATAGAAAGATATAGATAGATAGAGATGGATGATATAGATATAGATAGATATAAATGTGAGAATATATATATATATATCCTTTATGAGAGAGAGATAGAGAGATGGATGTATAGATTGATATATATATATATATATATATATATATATATATATATATATATATATATATATATATATATATATATATATATATATATATATATTTACATTATATGAGATAGAGTTATCGATATATAGATAAATGGATGGATAGATAGATAGATAGATAGATAGATAGATAGATAGATAGATAGATAGATAGATAGATAGATAGATAGATAGATAGATAGATAGATAGATAGATAGATAGATAGATAGATAGATAGATAGATAGATAGATAGACCCCTCTATTTCTCTCATATGTACAGTGGCTGTCTAGTTTCCTGCAATCCCATCCACCTATTCTGTCATGACATATTCCTATATCCATGTAAGAAATTCAGTTTCTTAAATCGACAGTAAGAGATCCTAGAATTAGGGCTTCTAAACTCTTTCTGTTTCTATTATTATAATCCATTGCTCAAGACGTGCAAAGAAACAAACGTGTAAATAAAAAACTTATTCATTATACCTACTTCAAGACAGAGACACTTGCTGCAGGTTGTATCTTTGCAATCTGATTTTTGTTTACTGTTACAGCGGCTATATGGGCAATCTGATTTTGTTTACTGTTACAGCGGTTATATGGGCAATCTGAATTTTGCAGGTTGTATCCTGGAAAACTGATTGTTTAAATATTTTGCTTTAAAAATCGTTCTTCCATCATATATGTGATCTCGTTTTCAAAGCAATATATTTAGCTAGGACTTCCAAAATTATCTTTTAAAGGTAAACACATGATTAATCTGAAATTTTAGTTTAGTTTTATTCTTCTTTAAGCATATGACCGGTCGAACACTTGAAGGCTTTGAATTTCTGATAGAATATATATTTGACTTTAATTCGTTGCATTCCGGAATATGTAAATTACACATAATCATTTCATAATTAAGATATACTTCCTCTCTTGATTGATGTGAATATTTGATTATCTTAAAATGGATAACTTGTGTTATGCAAATATTTGTAACTTACGTTTTGCACCCTTCCCAAAGCTAAATCAAATAAGAATGGTCTAGTCTAGACATTTTATTATGTGAGAATATATCTACTAACAAATAGGATTTCAAGGTGCGTGCATTAGCTTCACTTGCAAAAGCTTGGTTTTAGACAAAACTATTGAATGTAAATGTGATGCATTTATCTTACATGTTCCTCGTATTCTTTGATTGAGAAATCTGCTGATGCAACAAATTTGCATGCAATTTTACCTTCTGCCCACTGGGCGATTGTAACATATTTGTTTTGTTTTTTTAAATTAATACGTTTATTTTATTTAGCACAAACTGTATAGGTCAAGTTCTCGTAGACTAATTGGATTAAAAAGAAAATATCTTAAGTTTTTTAAAAAATATTTGGGCCAGACGTTCTTCGAAACTATATGTAGTGTAATAAGCACACAAGAAAATATTAATTTGCCGTTACTGAAACAGGAAGGAAAATATTTCATAAATTTGGCCCATGACATATATTGTCCCTGTAAGTTAATTTTCTGTTATAGGAAGCATGCAAGGAGAAAAGATACAGAGTGCCAAGGAGACGCTTCTTTTGTTCTTAAAGAGTCTTCCTGTGGATTGTTATTTCAACATAATAGGATTTGGTTCCCATTTTGAAAGCTTGTCCCGGGAGTGAGTAAATTTCAATATATATATATATATATATATATATATATATATATATATATATATATATATATATATATATATATATATATATATATATATATATTCCAAGATAAGAGAAGTTAGCTTTTTGCTTCAATTGAACTCTAATAGGTTTCTTCTAATTACAAGTAAGGAATATTTTGGTATATTATAATCAGAAGCACGTTGCATTTTTTTCAAATTTAAAGTATTCGTTTAAAAATGCTTCAGAAGTACATAAATGCTCAAAAGCGATAAAATGACAATCTTTATTTGTTTTTGTATTCCTCGTGTATCTTTCCGTGGTAATATATTATTTACTTATCTAGACTGGCTTGTGTGTGACACCATGAAGGGAAGATACTATTTATCTTCATCATTTGTCTTTTTTGATCAATAATACATCCACTGATCTTTCCATATTGCCATTGTTTTCATGCAACTTTTCTTCTCGTGTGCATTCTCATTATGTTTATATTAAGGCTCATTTTATTTCTCGACAATTATTTAAAGCAGAAATGGGATGAGTTTGTGCATGACAAATAACGTACGTTTGCTTTGCCATTTCGGATAGAATTTTAAGTCTTAGACATCGCTATTTACTTGGTCTATTTTGTCATTGTTTTTCTTTTTTATGTGGCACTTAGTTTTTGTGTCTAACAAATGTCAAGTACAATTATCAAGTGTTAGTAACTTCGTTGCCCCGAGTGGCCCAGTGGTCTAAAGCGCTGTCCGTTACGGATCACTGCCATCTCACCTCTGTCTGCGTGTGTTCGAGTCTAGGATTCGGCTAATGTAGATACCTTTATCTTGTTCGTTGAGGCAAATGGTTCTTTACCTCGTGTTTTATCGCCTTCAATCCATTCATCTAATCCCCTTGGTTCCAACTGGAAAACACACAGTGCATTTCGAACCCATTGCCATCATTGGTCGGTGTATACCTTAATGTCTTAATACAAAGCTCTCAAGACGTTCTTGTTTCATCTACAACGTCGTGTTATAATTCAGGGCACTCCAGTTGGAGAAGAACGTCTCCTCCTGGGTCTAAACTCTTCAGACGACTCGATTAGAGGCTCATCTCCAATTTCTATGGCGGAAACATCAGTGAGTTAGCTCCAATAAGACATGGTAACATTTGTTACAAAGCTAGACATAAACTGAACAAGGAAAACTGACATAATGCAATCTCAACGGTTTGTTCACCTAAGTGTGCAGTTTATGAAACAGGCAACATATTTCACCTACGTCAGGATTGGCCAACATATTTCACCTACATTAAAATTGGGCAACATATTTCACCTCTATCAGGATTGGGAACTAAAGCTACCCATGATAGATTCTTGCTGTCGAGGAACTTCTGTCCGCACGAGAATCTCTTTTGCGTCCTAGGCTTATTCAATCCATCAGAGGATATCATGGTCTTCGTTAGCCTTCTGTTGCATTGCTGCTGTTTCCTCTGCACGAAAGTTTTTTTTTCTAAAGATTACACACTGCACAGTTTTTTTCACCATCAACACCAAATTTAGGCTCCATCTGCCAAAGCAATTTAACTAAGCTCACGAGGGTATATATCTGCATGTGCATCTGCTAGAGATTATCTCAAGGAGGCCCTCAGACTTAACATAATTTCGCAACCAGTCATGGACGAAACCGCTAAAGGCGCGTCGGCCCTCCACTCCTAGTGCATATGTCCAACAAACACATTTTCAACCAGTGGTGTTCAAACGAGCAAAACTTGCTTCTCCAGGCATCGATACGCAGTAAGCTAATTTACTCTTATGGCTCTTGTAAGAGAGCACGTAAGCACGAATTATATTCAAAGTTTAATTCTTCCCGATCGCCATGACCATTCTTCATCAAGAGAGAGAGGATTCATACTAGATTTTTGCCACTTTATTAATTGACTGCTAAAACTCTAACCCTATACCCAAAGCTGAAATAATCTTGATTAGTAACCTGGCTGGGAAAAGCACCTTCAGTACCAATTTCAAGGGTAATTATGGCGCTTCGTTTCCTACAAGACCTGCTTTATCATGGCGACAGTAGGCAACATTCGTGAAATACATTCGTGAAATACATTCCCTATCAGAAGACCTGAATTACATGAAAGTTTCGACGAGATTGGTTTTTCTAACTTAAGTCGTAATCTTTCATCTTCGAGAACAGTCCTCCTTCCATGGGGTACTAAACTCGTCTGGACAGTTCAACTGAAGGCCATCTACAATACCAAGTCAGGATTTTCAGGTGATAATTTAACAAGAACAGAGCAGTTGACTCGAGGGAGATAATGTCCCTTTCCCTTTATGAAAAAAAACAGGAGGTTCTGGCAGCCAGCACAGACTAACGCGCCGTGGAGTAAGGAGGTTATTTCCTTTGTAATAAACGAAATCACCCCAGATGAGAGATCTTATTAAGCACTATAGCTCGCGAGGTTTGAGGCTTTAAAATATCATTTGGTATGACCAAAATCCTCATCCTAAACTGTAAACATTCCAGAATGATTAACAGATACTATAGACGTAGCTTCACGACTTACACTGGATTTGCGGAGGAGAAAGGCATTTTTCTCTTCTGATTCCTAGGCCTGAATGATGGAATTCCTGGCAATCAGTTAACTGGAAGTGACCAAAGTGATATATCGGAGGTAAGGGTATGTATCTCCATAATCCTCATAGCGTATTATGACTTGGCAACATATTGACAAAAATGCAGAAAAACATTTCCTAGTAAAATTTGTTTCGGCCAGTATCCTTTTCCTAATCAAAACATACGTACGCCTTCCCAGCCTCCCCTCAGTTACATCCATAGAGAGCTTGCCTTCCACCACAGTAGTAACTGAGAGGTTTGAGTCCTGTACCAAAGGGGAGAACATAGTCTGGCAGAGACCTTTTAGATCTCTTTAGCTACAAATAGCATATATGAAGGCTGGATTTTGAGGCAGAAGTAGTTCTCGTTAGGCATTATAATTTGGGTAAGTTTTCTGGAAGTAACATTTATGTGCAAAAGTTGTTTCCTTATCCAAGCATTTATAAAGTTTCATAAACTCCAGGGAACATCAAGTTGTAACTTTGTCCGATTCTTTTGCCAAAATCATTGCTGTGCTAGATATGAACTTCGCAAATTCGATCCTAACAAAATCTACATTGTGGTTTTTAATCGGGATAAGGAAACCCAGGTCAAATGGTTATATTATGTGGATAAGACTCGTTGGAAGGCAAAGTAATTCGAAGATGGGATTTTCATGTCATAGTAAACACCGATACTTTCTTTCTTTTCTCAACTAATTCTTTTTCAATTAAATTAAAATAACCTTCAACGTTTGCAATTGATTTAATCAACATATCTAGTATTAATGAGATACTAATATTTACCTATTCCTTTATATAAAGATCATCGAGTCTGGTACTCTTGTATGAAAATAACAATGATGTTCCAAGTGAATAGTAACTATGTATGCCGCTCTTAGAAAAGAGAAAATAAAAACCAAGAAAAAGTGATAATTGTTATGTGATTGAAATATTGCAGAACGAGCGTCGTGGAGTAACGTGATGTTGTTCACAGTAATACTATCCATTAATACGAATATGTTCTTGAAGGCAATGTGGTGATGAGGATGAGATAATAGAAACCTAAAAAACCTTTGATGCCAAAACTGTAGTATTACATTTAATTGATGGATGTCATATGAAATTAACAATAAGGCAATATTTTTGTGGACACATTTTATCTTTCTTCAGTTCAAATTTGTAAAACGGTCTGTAGCAAGGAACGGATCGATACTGCTCAGTACAGTAGACCTACTGGGTACAGGTCTCAAAACTTTGTAGAGACTGAAGAAATTTATAATTTCTGATTCTAGAAAATTGATATTTTATATCTGGAAATACGGCAAGTATTGCTATTACTATTTCCATGATATGCTACATGTAAATCTTCTCGTGTAATTTTATGTAGCCTGAATGAACCACTCTGGCTGGTAATTGTTGGAATTTTCATTTGCAATCGCATTGATTCAACTGGGGTGGAGTTTGGGTGTTTGACAAAGAACAAACCAGGCTGGGACGATATATTTCCGCTTTGCAGCAGATGTAGAGAGTTGAATTGTTGTAGACTATATAATGCCTATATGTCTGGAGTTTTATCAAACAGCTCAACTTTGTGTTCGTGCATGTGTGCGTGTGTGTGTGAAAAAGTTTTGTATTATTTGTTATCAAATATGAAGAGACCTAAGTTGTATTATGAGTGAATTGCTTGTCATATATGTTTATAGCATTGTTGGATTTAATATCTCCTCCGTCCAGCTCAGACGACAACAAGTGTTTTTTCTTTTTAAATGTTTCCAACTGTAGACAACCGTGATTGAGACGACTGGACTGCGATAAGCAGACTGAGATTTCAAAAGTAAACTTAGCAAAGCAATTCAATTTCTTTTTTGTAAGGGTGAGAAATATTTACTTCCTCCACTTCAATTATAACTGACGGAGTGTCTAATTATGATAAAATTATTGATATTTTGTAATGCTACTTTGTTAATCGTCATGGATATGGCGCACTCTTACCCAGCTCCAACGTTAAGTTTCAAAAGGAAAATGTATTGATTTTGCACTGTTTCTTGTTTGGAGAGCTTGCCGGTAAAAATTTAACTTCATGTACAGATCAAAGCTAGATGGTGCAATTCATACCATAGTCGGATACCTGATTGATATTGCCGATATAGCATAATTTGGTTACATGTTTTACTTTTGCCCGTTTTGGGTCTTTAACTGCAAACATTTCAAAGTTAAGTAATGTTTTATGAAACATCAACAAGTCGTACAGTAATTAGCGGCTTTAGTTTTTTTTGTAGCAAGTCAGTACATTTAATATCACTTTTTGTTATCACTGACACATTTCATTAATTGTATTTAAATAGCCATAGGGACATATCCGTTAGCCCCGTCGATAGAGCGCTAACCATGGATGAAAAAGGTCGCTGGTTCGAACCATGGCCAAGTCATACCAAAGACTGCACAAATGGTAATAAGTGCCTCGTTAGGCGCTCATAAAAGCTTAGTGTTAAGACTGGTCGACATAGTAATGGGATAATATGACTAGGTGAGACTTCATGTAAGTGCCTACGGTATGATGCCCCCAGAGCTAGACATGTATATAACTTGCCGTACTGCTGACATGGTAGCGACATAACAGAAAAAAAAGTTAAATCTACGTAAAAGTCCACTACATACAAACACACACATTCTCAAATAGCAATAAAATTTAATTCCATTTTGTCAGGGACATTGACTAAAGTTCTCGTCGACAATGTCTGCTGGTATATTTTATGACTGGGCAAATGTTAAATTCAGTCAAGTTATTGTATCGCTTTAAAACATGTATTATTGCAATGTCACTGTCTGTCTCTGCGGCTGTGATGTTCCTAAGATACCGATAAAGATGTTATTACTGACATCTACGATCCACAGAAATGATCAAGGGTAAAATGTACAAAATTTTAAATTGCAATGTCACTTACAAATTGTGACCATATTGTACATATGCAGCCCTAGAAGGAAGAGGTATATATGATGGATTATGCATTGAGACTCCACGTCCACTATGCAATGTCGATGAATATAACGGGAAAATGAGATTGAATCTGAATTGAAAAATGAGAGGTATATTTAATGGTGTAGAAATGTATCTCGTCTTGTTAATTAATTTGGGACTTATTTTGTCAGTAAGTTGTATTGTTTGTCGCTTGATGTTAGCATGTAATGAATCTTTCTACCAAACAGGGAAAGTCTGAAATACAACGAGGAGAACCTTAAGAAAGCAGAAGAATTCCAGAGAGAAATGGATGCTGATATGGGAGGCACGGACATACTCAAACCACTAGAGTATGTTTTCAAGCAGACACTTATAGACAATTACCCAAGACAGGTCAGAATTATTTTAGGATTGATAGTTACGTTTTGAAATTTTACAATGCTATCTTGAATGGCCAAAATTATACCAAATGTGAAATGAAATGTTTACATTTCGTACTTAAAACATATAATGATTACACAAATGCTGTATTCCTTCCACATTTCTGCATGAAGACAAAGCTACCTCGAAAAGAAGACTCTTTTGGTCATTTGCCTACCCGTATGACTTACGGGACAAGCTTACAGATATGGAAAGTATATTAGAATTTCACATTATGTACTATCAAATGAAATAAGATGCAAAATCACTCATTACAGAGTTATTTGATACTTTTTCGGTATATCCTAATACTGTCACCAACTACACGCTCAATGTTACTAGTTACAAACTCGCCACTTTTGGAAATATTTCAGCAGTATATTCAAATGTCGGGTTACACCTATGACAGTATCTCTCGCTTGGGTTACACTTGTAGCGGTATCTCTAGATCTTGTTTCACTTGTGGTGATTTTACTAGGACATTTTAGCAATAATAACATTAACAGCACCACTAACAGTTTTGCAAAAGTAGGAAAGAGAAACTGTAAAGAAAGGTAATTTAATTAAATTAAATTAAATTAAATTAAATTAAATTAAATTAAATTAAATTAAATTAAATTAAATTAAAATAAATTAAATTAAATTAAATTTCTTGAGCCAAATGCTCTTACTTGGCATCATTGTGCAATGAACATGCGAGATGAATAATTGCAATCAATTACAAGATATAGTAACAAACTATAGGTAATAACATCTGCCAACTTGAAACTTAGTTGCATAGTAATGATAAAATTGCACTTGTCTTTGATTATTCCACTGAAATAAGACATTTCTGGCTTTGTGAAAGGTGTACTGTTCTTGCCAAATAAATGTAATATTACCATATAAAATATTCGAACGAATATGTATGTATGTGTGTATATATATATATATATATATATATATATATATATATATATATATATATATATATATATATATATATATATATATATATATATATATATATACGTTAATCGAAGGTAAAAGCTTTTACAGGAGTGCATACTTACCTATTTTAGAAACTGTTAATTCATAACGTAATAGTATCACATCTGTACACGCAAATAAATGGTAGTTACAAAACCTCATTTAAGCAAGTTTCATTTTCAATTTTCTGATCCATCTTGTCACTGAAAGCCATTTTTGTTATCCGTTTATGCTAGTATTCCTTCGCGATAAGGATGCAATTCCTTTGGAGTGACCCCATTGTGACAAAGAGATAGCAAATCTATTTTCTTATTGTTCGATATTGGTATATTATTGGTGAGGCTTGCTACGAACTCGCTTGATGCATATAAGCTTAGTTGTCGATTCATTGACCTTGTACTTGAAGAAACATTATTTGATATCAAAGAATTTTGATCAAATTCTTCTATATTTATGCAGACAATTGTCAATTATTTCGGGTATTTCTGGTGCTAACTTTCTCACTTGAACAAAACGTCTTTGGAAACCTTAAATAGTTGTTCCAATGATGTGTACAGAGTTATTGAACCTGAAGTCATTTTCCACTTGATTTTAGAATATTTGTTTTCAATAGATCCAGTGTTACTTCTATTTCAAAACGAATAATTAGACTTTTGGACTAACATACACGGGATGTGGCATCACTTTGCCCAACAGCCAGCTTTGTGTTTGCAAAGTGTTTGTAGGATTCAGTATCCCATAAAAAAATTTATGCACTGCTGTCCCCACTTTCCTAATGTTGTTCACCTTGGCTTTGGGCAATGTCTATCAGTACTGGATTTATGTTATAAGGAATTGTTTTAAATTATCTTCATTTTCCGTATATTTCTTGCAGGTAATGGTATACAATCAGCAAACGATTGTTACGTTTATTTCCCTTGACGAATTCGACTTCTAGAGCACATTGCAGTCTTTTCCTCCTTAAATCAATTGCACTGCAGAAAATTGATACAATTCTGTGTTTTCTGAAATGCGCAGTTATTTATTTACAAAATTTTCAAGAGACAAACCTTGCTGCATTTTAAATTTAATTGTTGCAAATTGGCAATCCATATCAGCGCTACCAGCAACACATATCCGTTGCATACAAGCAGGTTGTCGGCTGGATTGATATGGTTTCTGAACTCTTGTCGACTGTAATCTTTTGCTCCTCACTTTACGGGTTTTCTTAAGACTAGTGTCACTCTATGGCTCATTTCGTGTTTGTATTGCCTTTAGTGATAATAGATTTTAATGTTACCTTTTTGATCTCGTGAAGTTAAATGTTTGTATTTAAAGAATTTTCGCTTGACTTTGTCTTTTTCTTCTTTCATTGCTTTTGTTCAGTCTATAATTCAAGGTTTGAACGAGATGAATGGATGTAATCCTTTGATGGCCGGTAAACCGTGTCATCATGTGTATCATCCATATATTCACACAGGACATGTATAAGAATGCTTGTCTGAAACCCGACCAAGGGTTTTTCCTTGCCGTTTCGCTCATCTATGCTATTAATAACCATTAGGATATGCTCTTTCATATGTATTTCCCACTGGAGTGTCAGTTTCATAAAAGACTGCATTAATTATACTGCCTTATCAGTGTGAAAACTATGCGTCTTTTACATGCATTTAACATTGTAACATTGTAATATTATTGTAACATAGCTAATAATAATTTTGACATTACATGGTAAATATAATCAGATCACTATCTGCATCCGTATTGCATTAGAGTCCTATTTTCCTATCGTTTTATTTCAAATTGGTTTTATTTTCAACGAAATCTGCTGAATGCATTACAAATAGAAACAAATGAGGCATATTAGTACTGATATAATATAAATGAGTTACAAACGTGTAAAATGCAAATAAATACATTTCCTTAATAGCATTAAGAATGATATACGAGACACTATATTCTTTGGAATAAAAACACATTGCTTTCAAATCTACCTTTAAAATAGCAATACTACTCTCTGATTAATATTCAGTAAGTCAAACCACTGTGAAACAGCAAAAGAAATGTACAGCTAAATAATGAATATATACACATACATATACACGTATATATATATATATATATATATATATATATATATATATATATATATATATATATATATATATATATATATATATATATATATATATATATATATATATATATATATATATATACACATACATATACACACATATATATACTCCTCCCCTGGCCACACTTTCAGTGATATAATACTTATCGCTATTGCTAACAACCACAGCTGGAGTTCCGAAACCAGGAAGGAATCATACTGGATACGCCGCCTTAGAACATTGAAACCAAGCGGTCTAAACCAAGAAGACTAGAAAATGAAAACTATGCACTAGTAGAATTTAACATTTTCTAAATCTTCTTATTATCCTTCAATTCGTACTATAAGAATAACCGGTATAGAATCAAATATCCGGGATATAATCTGCGTTACATATGTACACAAAGTAAAAATAGATGTCCCCTTGGCTTGTAGACTTTTAGGGAATTATACAACGTTTTCAGTTTCCGCAACTAGTCTATACAAGCTGGTTGTATTTATAGTTTTAGCACATGTGAAGACAGAAATGTAGAGGTTTACAAACACAACGTTTTTGTGTTTATTTGTTTGTCGTAACTATGTTTTGTATTTGCCTTTGAAAAAGACTCGTTAAGAGTCGAAAGCGCTTAGGCTAGTTATTTACTAGTTTCGTACTGTTCGTCGTCAGTTTATTGCATCTATATATATATATATATATATATATATATATATATATATATATATATATATATATATATATATATATATATATATATATATATATATATATATATATATACACTTATATATACACACATATATACACACATATAAACACATATATACATATATTTACATATATATGTATATATATATATATACACATATGTATATGTGTGTATATATATATACACATACGTATATGTGTGTATATATATATATATATATACACATACGTATATGTGTGTATATATATACACATACGTATATGTGTGTGTATATATATATATACACATACGTATATGTGTGTGTATATATATACACATACGTATATGTGTGTATATATATATATATACATACGTATATGTGTGTATATATATACACATACGTATATGTGTGTATATATATATACACATACGTATATGTGTGTATATATATATACACATACGTATATGTGTGTGTATATATGCTGTTTAAAATATCATTATTCCGCTGATAATCGGTAAGTTTTCAGAATTTGACCGAGGTTATCATCCATTTTTGATTATGCTTTAGACGATTTTCGAACAAAATTACAAAGCTGGTGATATGAGAATAACTAAGTAACTAGTGAGAATCATACCTTATTATATATATGCGTATTTGCCATAAAAAGACGAATTGGTAAGTTTTAAGTGACATTGGTCTGGAGTCTGTGGTGGTACACCCTCCCGGCATTGTTGGGAAGAGTGTTATGTGTTTGGTTAACGTTGTTTAGAGGTGATCGCCGACGGTGTAATTTGCCAGGGACGAGTAAATATCAACATAAATTGAGCAAAAATATCGGATGGAATAGATAAGGATGCGAGCAGGTGTATAGAGCTTAATAAAACGAGCCCCGTTAACAAAGAGAAAGCTCAATCAACATCACTAACAATAAGGTTCATAACAAAACTTCTTTCTTTTGTCCTATATTCTTGCACAAATTTTCGAATACAAGAAATGATACCATTTGCCGATCTGTTACGCGATAGAATCATTTAGATCGAGTAGAATATATCGAAGTCATTGCCTTCTACAGTTTTCATAACCTGAAAGTTTTGAATTCGGATTCCACCGTGTCTTTTCCGTTTGATTTCTTTCACTGACAAGTCCAGGTCTCCTTCACTTTTGACTTTCTTTTCCATTTTTTTAAATTTAGCTCAAAGCCTTTTTTATACTTCCCTCTTGTAGGGAAAAGCGTACACTAATTTTTATATTTTCCGTTTGCACATTCAAACAGAAAGTTTACTGTGAGACACCACGCCCCATTCAGTGTAACCAATCGGAATGAAATTCACTTCCAGTCCGAACAATGTTGAAACAATATCGTTCTTATGGCAAATATCGATTATCTAAATGATCCCTGGTAACTTTCATACATGTGATTTCCATACCGATCAGAATTTTCCCATCCTGCTCGGTTTAAACAGGCCTTAATTTTATATCGATAAGTCTTGACTTTGGCTGACCCAACCGATACATTATGGCATTTTAAATAGGGCCATTCTTTATAAATCTAGTTAATCGTACATGTCCCATCTAATGTTTTAATGCCATTAACTATAAAAAAGAATCGACATAACATTTGGTCATTTACACTGCCTACTAACGTCATAGGTTCAGGGTCATAACTTCTATTAATGTTATCCGCATACTGTACACTTGTATTCACTGGCAGAAGATTTCTATACATGTTGGTATATGCAGATAACATCGGATTGTGGGATAACTCATGGTTTCAAGAGCTTTCTAAAGAAACTTAAATAGAAAGGATGGGGTTTAAAACAGATTTTATGTGCGCTGCAAGAATAGCGTTCCCGATCAGAAATAACAAAACTGTAGTTACATGATACCATTCAAGCTATCAGAATTTATAATTGTAATCCAGATATTTTTAAAAGTATGCACTAATTACAACGATGCATTTGTGAAAATGTTATGGTTGAGATTTTTGTTGCAATTGTTGCATGTAGTCTTCTTGAAATATAAGGTCTCCTGCAAATTGTATTATATTGCAGCTGTTCGTACTAACGGACGGTGAGGTACACAATACCGGAGACGTAATAAAGCTGGTTAGAAGCAATTCCTGGAACACCAGGTATTTCATTTTACTGTGAACGATCAATAAAATCTTGTTCTCTTTTCGAACTGACATCGTATATGCATCACGATTCACACAAATTTAGATCAACAAAAGAAAGAAAAAAAGTTTGTTCATACAAATATTCTTACATACGCGATGCATATATAAATACATGCATACAGACATATATGTACACACGTACATTTGTACCATAGTTTTTTTTCCACGAAATGGCCAAAGTGTTTGGTGTATCGACCTCGAATACAGAAGGTCGCTGGCTCGAATTACGGACGAGACATAACAAAGATTTATAAAATTGGTACTAGCAGCTGCCTTTCGTTTGTAACCAGCATTAAGAAGTTAGCGTTAAGTCTGATTGACCTCGTCTTCAGGTCAATGTGACCATGTGGGATATAGGTTACAAATGTATCTTTGTACCCTGGCAACAGGTACGATACATTTTGTTTCCTAATAATAATAATAATCATACTATTTTGTAACATACAGCAAACATGTTCTCACCAATTTGTCACATCGCACAGTGAACATATAACACATCAAAAGGCATTTAAATATAGCGAATATTTGTATGTGTGTACGTGTGTATGCATGTGTGCATATGTGTATGTGTGTATGCATGTGTATATATATGTGTATGTGTTTGTATGAAAGTGAGAAATACAAATGTTGTGGAATGTGAAGTATTATTTAAAACATGTTCATTCGTAACGCAATATCTGAAGGTTAATTCATACTTATTTACTGCAGAGTATTCGCTGTTGGAATTGGAGAAAATGTCTCTACAGCGCTGATAAGAGGGCTCTCTAAAGCTGGACAAGGAAAGGAAGCTTTTGTTAAAGATTCAAAACGTCTCCAATCGAGCGTAAGTCAGTTGCTCCTTCTATTATCTTACCTCCACATAAATTTCTCCATTTACTTTGACACTTTTATGAATGACAGGTATTGTGCAATTCCTTTTCCTCATTTATATTCCCCAGTATCTTTCCATTTGTAAATCTCTTTGAAATGCATAGTGTCAGGAATATTGTAATTTTCAAACTTATAAAATTAAGCACCTCAAAGAAACATGAAGTCATTTTGACTTATGTACTATTCATTCTTTTCCTAGGAATGCATAATTCGCCTATGGGACAGGTACTTAAATATTGGATTTTACAATATAAAGGACGTATAACTTTATATCAGAATATTGTTGAGAAAGTTGATTTAAAATTAGGACATTAGTACCTATTTGGAGATATTTAACCCATTATGTAATGTCAAACTGCAGAGACCATATCGATAAGGTTCAAACCTTTATAAATTGTAATAGAAAGATCAGGATTATTGGTTACGTTTGTTTACTTCAAGGAGAGGGCATTATAATCTTTAGCAGCAGGAAGGGTGAACACTACAACATTTTGCTCGACCTCGTAAGCAAAAATTCGGGTTCCTACAGAGGCTAAAAAAACAAGGTCATTAAAGTGAAACCAGCGCCTCGAACTTGTCTATTTTACCAGTAATAAATCCTTTTAGTTAGCTCAGTTTTTTAACCATTGTCTATTTTTTAAATTTTACGTGTTTTTATTTACTTCTCTGGTCACTCAATTGTTGTCGTTCACCCTCCCTGTTGCTATGAATTACCCAAAGATTTCATCAAGAACTATACGGTACCTTGATCTTGGGTCACGTAGATTTATTGTAATAAATCCGTATGGAATAATAGCTTATGATTCTGAAAACAATTTTTTAATTTTATCACGTACATATCTCCTGAACACAATGTATAATAAATATTTTGTAAAGTATAATTATCTACTCCATTAAACACAACCAAAATATTAGTTGTCTATGATCACCTTAGGTGTCTATCACTGGGTAACATAAATAATATCCGTGTTTTTATGTCTACCTCGAGAAAATATTCCAGCTGGATTTGATTATTTGTCCAGCACAACATCATAGTATAATACAAGATAATTGGTTATTAGTGAATCCGTCTAAGTCATATACGGACGGACTTCATCAATAACAGTGATAAAATCAATAATACCGTTGCCATCTTGATTCAATAATCTTGCATTCTCGTTAAAATCTTTTAAGTGCTTCGTAGCATATTTGATCATCTACAGATGGTGCCAATAAATATAATTTAACCCACTTCATCCACTGTATTATCAGATTAAACTATATTACTAGATCCAAATGGACCTATTATAATCATTCTAATGAAATTCGGAAGCGCTTAATGGTGCTTTACTGGTTCTTGTTTTCGTGTCGTTTAAAAGTCAATTATATCCATATAATAAATGAGTTTATATTGTGTTCCATACAGAGTAACCTCCCCACCGTTGGATTGACAACGATAACGACAAAAATAAAAGACCTGCAATTACGGGTAAATGTGCAAAATTTGGTACATAAAATATAAATGCCTTTCCGCGTCGCATATAATTCGTGGTGGTGATATAGCGGCATCTTTAGGGAAATTGCCAGGAAATACTTTGGCCATATAACCTGGTTAGAAACACCTTTCTGGATATAATTACTGTGGTCATGGATATCGACTTGATATACGACTTGATGATTAAATTCAAACAAAAACAGTAGCGTATCCCATAAATAAAATTGATCAAGCATGTTATGTTCATGGCATTGCTTACAAAAGATTTGCAACAGCTGAATTTTGCAGATGTGAAATTAATTCATGCGCTAAATGCTATACCTAATAAATCTCAGAGAAAAACTCGCAAGTTTTCTAGTAAAATCTGCTATGAAAGGTAAAATAATGCTCGGGGTTGGTAAATAATTATATAATTATTATATTGGAATCAACTTATTATTCCCCGAAAAGATATTGGAGAGGTAAAGCAGCAATAAGTATACTTGCTGAAGCAGCAAAGGTTTCAAGTAATGTTGCTGCATCATAGTTAGTACCACCACCTAAACAATTAAATACGCACATTTTGATGTCAGCATCCCCAAAGTTAATCAAGCATATATTTTTACCACATGATAGCTTAATGTTAAAATACGTGGATAAAAATCACACAAACGAACAAACACGCATTGACTGTTGTTGATATTGCTAGTAGATATAAAGTGGAGAAACCATTATCAACAAAGACAGCATCTGAAGTTGCTCCTGCAATTAGAAGAATTTATCAAAGTGGTGGTCTACGATGGCCACCATTATTATAGGTTGATCCTGGTAAAGAATTTATTGATGCAGTATTATCTTTGATGAAAGAAATAACGTTAAAATCAGACAGGACATACTGAAATTCATCCTGATCAAGCAATTGTTTAACCATTTAATTGAACACTTGCTGAGCGGTTATTTGGACATCAATACGTACAGAAAATATCTACTGACTTTAAGTCGGATGAGCAATCTCGTGAATGGTTTGCAAGGTTACCGTGTGTGATATCTGCATTAAATAATAAAATTACTCGTGCAACTTACATGTAATAACAAAAACATATATACCCCGTAGCGATAACGTACAACGCTGTGGGCAACCAGTATTAGGTAATGAAACTGAGATATTCATACGAACCAGGGGAGCTTGAGTGTGGGAAAAGAGCTACTGATCCTATCTGGAGTGTGACAACACATACAATTTCTAGCGTGGTTAGATCCACTGGAAGACCTGCAATCCAGACTAGATTATACAGCCTCTCGTCGTGGATATGTGCGTAAACAATTAAAAGTAATTCTTAAGTAATTCCTGCAGATACACAATTGCCACCACGTTTACTTATGTAAACTAGAACCCCTGCGTCAATTACATTCAAGACAGGTCAGCATCACATTTTCACGTGACCAAGATAACTATTCTCTCTATGGTATATTGTATTATTTGATTATTGCCATATCATTGTTACAGCTTGCACAATGATTATTCTGTATTTGCTTTAGTGTTATAATAAATTCAGTATCGATATCAAATTCACGTTTATGTTTGTCATGTTGTATATAACCCGCTATTTTTTTCCTTTATCACAGCAGCATCATTAGCAATTTCCCCAGTTGTCACGTAATCTATAATAACCTTATGTAGTTGAGTTATTCTTCTAACAGAGATACTGCAATATAGACTTTAGTTTGACCATTCAATGCGATCATCTACAATCCAGATATTTGTATCAGAGATTATTATTCCCTTTGACGAATGAATCGTTATAGCATATCCTAACTCCTATGGTGATTTTTCCATGTTCAATGAGCTCTCAACAACATCAATGACAACCAAAACAATGTCATTCATCACAGATTTTGTATTTTGTACTCTGACACATTCAATGTCTCCACCTGGAATTTCATCTTCAAATATTGTCGTCGAGTATCTGCTGGACGATAACACAAAGGTACAGGTCACGTTGGAATCTTTTTCTTTATGTAACGTAAATAATTTCGTTTGCAGTTCATCAGGAACTATTCTTCTACATGTGACTATCAAATCGGTGGGTCTGTAAGAATTCAAAACACATAGTTGTTTCTGGAATTTACGCATTATCTCACATTTTATTTTATCTGTTTGTAATCATGAATGATAGAAGTCAATAATATCATTGGAGGTTTTGACGGTGTTGTATTAGTGACAATCTGCTGTAATAACTCTCTTCTCAGACATTATTATTATTTATTCTCCATTTTGGCTACCGTCAGTAACGATCAGGAATGCTTCATCTTAGGTTTTCATTATTGCTGCAAATTCCTCGTCGGATATTTTACCATCATTAAGATAAAATGAAACACATGAAGCTAGTTTAGAATAAATTGTGTTTAAATTATGTACTTGCATAATTTATCATTTGTGCACGTAGATATATTTTAGTGATAATACTGAGAATACCTGCGATAGTAGTTGAAGTTGAGACAATAACCATTACAATTGCAGGAGCTGTCATTGTTATCATTGATAATAATAATCTAGATCCAACAACGATAACAGAAACTGAGTGAATGACTGTCAATGACAACCATACGTCTGCGATATTTATTTTTTAATTTTACGGTAGAAGTAAGTGTCATTGATATTTTTTAGTTTGGTCAGGTAATTAATTACTGACTTTGTTTAAAAATTCCAGACACCACCAGTAATTAACTGAAGCAATATATTTATCAGATAATTCCAGCGTAACGCTTTCCTCAGAATCTTTATCCAACATTAAAGAGACAGTTCTAGAAAATTACCAGTTGAAGATTTAGTAAATATTATATAATCTTCACAGGTAAGTAAGGACAGCCTATACAAACCAGCGACTTCTGAGATGTGTTTGATAGTTTTATTTTCTGATGTTCATATAGATGACTCTGATGAAACGATGTACACAATATCTTTAATCTGCTGGTGAGGAAATTTAATCAGGCTCGTTTTTGAACAATATTAGGAATTCCATTGATAATATCGCCGAGTTTTGTGTTAATATCGGCTAGTTTTGTCAACAGCTGGTGGAGTTCCAAAAATTTATTTATGGTTCTGTTTGTTTCTACGAAGATTTAAAAACGTACATACGTAATTAGTACAATCAGTTTTGAGTTTGCTTATTTCATTGCTGATTGGAACTTCCTTATCGATGTATTTTTTAGTAGCAGCATAAAAATCGGATTCTGGTGTTTTGAGATTATTATTGCCATTATTATTCATGTTGAGAAATATGTCGTATACCACTATTGGTTAATACATAGATTCATGATCGTCTACGTATTTTTTGTTGCTGCATCTGTATCTATGGTTGGGTTTCCAAGTTATGTATTTTTTTTCTGTCATATCACCAGGCAATACATTACTAGTTTTCTTGATATAATCATTAACCGACTTATCCGAATCTTCTATTTTAGCTTGGTCAGTAAAAGTAACGATATTATCAGCAACTGCGGTGGGAATTCGTATAAATACATCTGGCAGTTGTATATTACTGGTCTTTAATCGTCCTTGTTTATCCTGAAAAACGACATAATTTTTATCCACACTTGTAATATTTGATACATCGTCAATCTCATTTCTTTTCTGATCAAGAGTTACAAATTTAGATTATCACCTTGCTGCTAAGCTTTACCACGAGTAGATCTTCCGTGAATATTTACCATTATATTTATCAATGTCTTTAAATGTGACAATGTGGTAAATTCATGCACAACATTACGGGGTGATTTTGTTGATATAGCATCAAGTACATTAAGTACTTCACGTCCACATATTTTTGGATCAGTTGATGTTTGTGTTGGTAAAGATGAATAGCAGATTGCAGCGTTATTATTGCTCAATAAATTCTTTTGGTTGCGCTAATCCATATCAATCGAAATAAAGTTACACATGGATCATTTGCATAAGCAACCCAACTAACACCTTTTCCAG
>JAEAOA010000266.1:740000-750000 GCA_016746295.1 Potamilus streckersoni | reverse complement strand
TTTATTTCTTAAAAAAAGTGAATGTTCATGAATTTTAAACATGGTCATTTTATCTTGCATAACATATTCAGTATGTCGCTACCAAACTCTTACAGGCTGCACATAAACTTTTCAAACCAGTTAAACGCCCACTAAAGTTTTAGTGTAGCAATGCAATTCATTCTGGTTTTGACCAAGTTGATCACAGGCCTGGCATATTAACATATTCGATCACATTAATAATTGATACCTTTTATTTGCTATATAGCATCTAGCAGGTACTTTGATTGGCATTCAGCATTAAGAGGTGAATGTTGGGACTCGTCAGCCTGATATCAAGGTAAAGTGATTTGGTGTGATATCATGCGGTATGTCTTTTACAATATGTCACTATTCCCCAGTGCTATACATTACTTTAAACTGTCCCACTGCAGACATTGTAGCGATATGACTGATAAACTGTTAATACCACGTATAATTGAAAATCACATACACAGAAATGAAACAGCTGTACTGTATAATTTTTCTCACAGGATCCATCCTGTGTGTGCAGCATGACACTAAAAGGGAAATTAATTTCCAAGCCATTTGAGTACAAAAAAACTTTCAATCTCCATGGCAACACGGAAACTGGGACTTCTGCTCCCATTCATCGCCTGGCAGCCAAGGCCAAGTTGAAAGAGATGCAATTATACGATGGTACGAAACGTTTGTAAAAATCGCTAAGGTATTAAGTCCAGATTATTGATGCATGTGTTTGAAATATTTATCTTCAAAAGAGCATAAACTTTTATATACAACTGATGGTGTTATCTAAACTAAACTTTATTTTCCTTGGAAGGTTTTTAATTTAATTTAATATTGTACACAATATCTACAATCAGCATCTCAAGGTGATAGTTAACATCACAAGAGTCTTAAGTGGTTTGTCTATAGATGTCAGACCCAGGCGATATTAATTACGTTACTGATAGCAAATACTAGGATGTAGTAATCGTTCGCCATCTATTGTCTTAATTGAAAACTGTTTTAAATAAGCTGTTATTTAATCTGAATTGACTGGTTCTGATAACGTTTTTCAGCTCGTACTTGTCCTCTGAAAATGAAAAGTGGTTAAATTATTTTTGTCAAGACAGATTATGAATGCTAAAAATATACTAAAATAGAGAAGTATGTATCCAACAAGTATGACTGATTGTGCGTATGCTATGTTCTGCGACTGTATAGCATCTACATGATATGCCACCTTAATTGACCTATATTGTTTAATAATTATATTGAAATGGCATGCAGCGTTCCATGACTGTTTTCATCCGACTTAACATCTTGGATAAGAAGTTCTGGCAAAATAATGTACAGCGTTTGGACTCGTAATCAATTATTTGCGGGTTTGAACCCATCCAATACTAGCATGGCATTGTACACCTCAAGCTATACTCAATTGATTTATCGTTGTATAACTTTTGTCATATATTGCAGTCTAAACCAAAAAACAGTCTAAGGTAGGGTACAAGATTGTTTTATGAGTGGGACACAATTCAGACTTTTACAATAGAGGATAGAAGTATATGTTGCTTACTTCAAAGGATTTAAGTGAATGAATATTGTTGTTTTCATTCATTCAGCGTATTCATTTGAAATTAAACTGAATATATTTGAATCTAGTTTCACAAGGCAATAAATTAGCATGCATAGATTCTTGCTTCGCCATTTATAGTATCAAAACTTAGTTAAGAATTTTTGTATCCTTTCTCAGAAAGAAAAACTTGTGTCCTATCCAATATATTAGTTTCGGTTATATAGAGTTAAATGCAAATGCGTCAGTCAGCACAATGTGTATCTTGAAAATACTTCAAATATCTAACGACTCGTTATCTGACTTTGAATACGTGATATTTATTAAACGTTCTCC
Organism: Potamilus streckersoni; assembly: GCA_016746295.1. NCBI lineage: Eukaryota > Metazoa > Mollusca > Bivalvia > Unionida > Unionidae > Potamilus > Potamilus streckersoni. The sequence continues at coordinate 748,109 of JAEAOA010000266.1, read as the reverse complement.
ACGGGTAAAATATAAAATGAAAAATTGTCATTTGTGTTAATTATCATAGTAAGTAATAAGATTATATCCGAAGTAAAGCTTAGTATCTTAATTTGTGATGTTACGTCTTCACATTAACTTTGACAAGAGAATGTTTGCACATTTGGTTATGAAAATTATTTGCGAAAACGATTGCCACTGCAGATGCAGAACTCCATAGGGAAATATGCAGTACTCGTATACTAGTGAAAGACGGATTATTTGCATCTTTATATATCTGATGATTGATTACAAATTTAACATTTAGCTCACTAACCAAGCTTTGTTTTCATTGGAAGTAAATAGAATTCATCCTTGGGAATAGCATATACAGAAATTATGTATTATCGTATGGGCTTGTTTTCATATCGAGATTTTATTTATTGCTTTGGCAATGTTTGCATTAGAAAACCCCACTTATGTAACGACCTGAGCACAATACTACCAATTCTCTACTTATATCATATTGAATAAGGTGTTGTTTTAAGCTTGAAGAAAGAAGTTGCCTCAAGGCAAGCCATATCTATCATGCATGATAGTCTGAAGTAGCGTTCCTTGTTAATTATATTATTGATTTTATCGGATTGACTTTCATATTTCTATGATAGATTTTTTTGCGCTTGTCTAATTATGTTAACTTTTTCAGAAGCAAAGGACCTAATAGTAAAAGTTAGCATGTCAACGAACGTTATTTCCAAGCATACAGCTTTTGTTATGGTGAACACTGAAGGAAGAGTTGTCGAAGGGATGTCAATGGAACAAGTGGTGCCAGCGCCTTCAATTGTCCCTACACTGGGGATGTTTTGCTCATCAGTACTGCACTCGAGCCATTTTATTTTGTCTTTAATATCCTCAATAAGATCAATTATTTTACGTATTCTCATTGCTTATAAACATTGCGATTATTGCAATATATATATATATATATATATATATATATATATATATATATATATATATATATATATATATATATATATATATATATATATATATATATATAGCATATATGAAAAAAGAATTATTTTGATTTTATATTAATTTCCAAGATGAATTCAGTTTCATGCTTAAATGTTGCTGAACATATTTATGTTCTCATCGTATAAGTTAAACAATGTTTCGTTTCCTTTAGCATGCAGAAATTGTATGATGATAATAATAATAATAATAATAATAATAATAATAATAATAATAATAATAATAATAATAATAATAATAATAATAATTATGATGTGGACTAATTACATGGCATATTTGTTTAATCTGTACGTGCTTTTCAATATCAAATATCACGTAAAAAATCAAGAAAGACTGTTAAACAAATCGTGAATGCAATATTTAAGTAAACCTTCAAGTGTTTATGTCTTTTAATGGAAATAGATGCGTTGTAAGATCACTCGTAAATTAAAGTACATTTCTTGTGTCTAAGACATACAAGACAAATTTGTATGAAATTGTATAGTGCGTACGTGGCGAAGACAAGTGTGGGTAAAAAGCTAGTTCCTAGATGTGATATACACTTGGGTGAAGTCAGATATGTATATTGGACTGAAGCATGTCAACAAAACTGTTATAATGAGCAATAAGCTTGTAATTGATTTTGAAACGAATATGCATAACAATTGTTATAATGAACAATAAGCTTTTAATTGATTCTGAATCGAATATGTATAATAATTGTTATAATGAACAATAAGCTTGTAATTGATTCTGAATCGAATATGTAGCCAGTGAAGGTTACAAAGTAAGGTTGTGTATCGACTCATTTCTTCGTATTCTACGAGCACTTTTTATTTCTGTTGTAGATAGATGAAACATAATTTAATTCAAATAGTCCAATTTTAAAAGTACCAGTTAACACAAATGTGTAGTATCAATCTTGCCACGTGTTTTGTGAGTCTTCTTGCAATAAGTAACTATCAGTGTGAATCTACTTTCTCCTTACGTTTAAAGACGTGTTTTAATTTGCCATCAAGTTATTTCATTTTGAATCTTTGCAAGACAAATAAACTTATATAAAAACCCCGAGTGGCCTAGTGGTCTAAAGCGCTGTCCGTTACGAATCACTGCCATCTCACCTCTGTCTGCGTGTGTTCGAGTCTAGGATTCGGTGAATGTGGATATGTGAGAAAGCTTGCCAGTAGCTTCTCGTGGGTCGGTGGTTCTTTCCGGTCATTTCCCGGTTTCTTCCTCCATCATTAATACTGGCCGCCATGAATAGCCTATCATGTGCTGAAAAATGGCGTTAAGCCCAACAACAACAATATAAAAACCTAATGCTTTAAAGACATTATTGACAAGAAATAATTTCCGACAAGAAATGGAAAATGTGCCTTGAAAGATTTGAAATAGCATAATTTCATATAAACGGTCCAGTGGCCTAGTGGTTAGAGCGTCATACCAAAACTTAACAAATATCATACAAACATCGGCCTCGCTTGACGCTCAGCATTAAGAGGTTAGTGTTAGGACTGGTTGGCCTAGTGTCGGGATAATATGACTGGGTGGGACATCATGACACATGTCTGCAGCATGATGCCACAGTGCTGGACATTCCTATATACAGCAGACATCGTAGCAATATGATTGAAAAATAGCTAAAGCTACATTAAAAATATAAATCACACACGCGCACAGCAGATAACGTGGCCTTATGACAGACAAATTGTTCAAGCAACGTTGAAAATCATAATCACATCCCATACGTCAGATAGTTTCATATGGGTTCATGAACTGGTTACCTTTTTTTTAGCTTTAAAGTCTTGTCAAAGTTTTAATAGCTCCTTTAGTACAGGTATTTCATGAGTATTGCATTTCTAGTACATCATGAATAGTATTTTCTAAACATCTTGAATGACAGCATTTTCTCTACATCTCTATATGGCAAATGTTGGTTTGTTCTCAATATTCTAAATGGTGGTTGGGAGGAGATACTGGTGTTTGTCGGTTGGTTTCTAGTAGATATATGTGTGTAACTTGTTTTCCACCAGTCTGGTTGTTTTGTCCGGGAAAACATGGTTTGCGTTGGAAATTTCTGCCGTGAATTTTATTCAAGGATGGAAGTTGTTTGCCATTGATATGAAGTCATCCAGACGTTCTCTTCCATACTGCCACTTCATTTCTGTATCATCGATAAAGCATACCCACTGGTATGGTCTACGCTCAACCGATGCTAAAAGCTGACCGTCAAGTTTTTCCCTGAAAATGTTAGCATAAGAAGGGGCCATTTTAGTACCCATTGCAGTTCCATTGATTTGTATGTAGTTTTTTTCATTAAATTCAAAGTTGTTGAGTTTTATGACAAGCTCCAGGAGTTGGACTAAGAAGTGTGTGGGTGGATTGTTTACAGTTTTTGTTTCCCATGCTACGCTACATGCCTGTAGCCCTTCGTTGTGCGGTATGTTGGTGTACACAACAACCAACTGGTGGAAAACAAATTACACACATACATCTACTCGAAACCAACCGACAAACACCAGTATCTCCTCCCAACCAGCTGTCATCCAAAACACTGCATTAAGAACATTCCATATAGCCAGGCACTGAGAATACACAGAATTTGCTCCGACGATGAAAGATTCCTAGAAAGGTCTGAAGAGCTGGCTAAACATTTAATTTACCGAGGCTACGACAAAGACCTGATTGCGGAGGCAATCCAAAGGGCCAAATAAAAACCGTGATGACCTACTCAGATATGGACAGAAAGAAAAGGTTGATAGGATACCATTTATTCTGACCCTATCACCCAGACAATCCCAAAGTAGGTAAAATCATCGCAAACCACTGGCCAACCGTGCAATCGTCAGACATACTAAACCTAATACTTCCGAACAAACCTGTAGTAGCTTACCGGAGACCAAAAAACCTAAAGGACATCCTATTCAGGGCAAAGCTAACGCCAATCGCTAGTCAAAACCAACCTAGTCAATCTGGTCACTGTGGCGATAAAAGATGCAAAACCTGTCAACATATGATATAGACCAAGACATTCACTAGCACAGTGATTAAAGAAAAACTAAACATACATGGCCCAAACAAAACGTGCAAAACAGAGAATGTAATTTATCTCATCACATGTAAGATCTGTGGCCTTCAGTACGTCGGAGAAACTGAAAAGCTACACAAAAGGATAAACCTTCATAGATCTGATTGGATGACAAAAATAGCTGTACAGAAGCCCGGTCGCAGAGCACTTCTCCTCCCCTGGCCACACTTTCAGTGATATAATACTTATCGCTATTGCTAACGACCACAGCTGGAGTTCCTAAACCAGGAAGGTAAAGGATTCATACTGGATAAGCCGCCTTTGAACATTGAAACCAAGCGGTCTAAACCAAGAAGACTAGAAAATGAAAACTATGCACAAGTAGAATTTAACATTTTCTAAATCTTATTATCCTTAAATTTTTACTATAAGAATAACCGGTATAGAATCAAATATCTGGGATATAATCTGCGTTACATATGTACAAAAAACAAAAATAGATGTCGCTTTGGCTTGTAGACATTTAGGGAATTATACCAAGTTTTCAGTTTCCGCAACTAGTCTATACAAGCTGGTTGTATTTATAGTTTTAGCACATATGAAGACAGACATGTAGAGGTTTACAAACACGTTTTTGTGTTTATTTCTTTGTCGTATACATGTTTTGTATTTGCTTTTGAAAAAGACTCATTAAGAGTCGAAAGCGCTTAGGCTAGTTAGTTACTAGTTTCTTATTTTTTGTTGTCAGTTTATTGCATCTATTTTTTAATCCCTGACACACGTGATCCCTTGGTGGATCCAGTACGCTTGAAAGGGTTGTTATTCGCCATATGACTTGTATCTATATATATCTATATCTATATGTCTATATCTGTAAATAGATAGATAGATAGATAGATAGATAGATAGATAGATAGATAGATAGATAGATAGATAATTATTGGATTGTAGATATATTGTGATAGTCGGGACAAGCACATTTATCGTGTGGGGATAATAAAATCTTAGAACTGTTTTCACTGTTATATTTTGCTGCAGTAATGTTAACAAATAAAAAAAACAACTCCGTATCAAGCAGGACTTGAAACTATGGCATGCCTTATATTGGTTACCTTTTAAAATTAAGTTGCAAGTGTTGAAATCATTACATGTAATGAACTTTGTTTTATAGCCTTCCAAAGGAATATCACCAGCAATGTTACAAAGCGCAAGATCCTTATCGCCTCCTTTAAAATCAATGTGTAAGTAATATTTCATATAAATGACAGATATGTGGAGTTTTAATGAGCATTACAATGTTTCTCTAAAGCTGAGAATCTAGCACATTTTCGCTTGTAAAAAAAAATCCAATGTTCACTGGTGACATCCATGGGTTAACCGATTTCAGCCACCGTTGTAAACATCAGAAGCCAGCTTCACGCTATGTCGAATATAGTAGGCGATCCGTATGTAATACATTTCTCATTCTGCCTTTGATGTAATACTGCGCTAGTCTTAGAATTTAGAATATTTTTTAAATGTTTAACTGATGTACATTATATTTTACATATGTTCACCAATTAATAAGGAAATCCTCAAAGGTTTGTTTTGCCTTCAGCTAAAAAGTTCGTCCTTTAAAGTATTTCAGCACCCCACCTGATAAAAGATATTCTACCGAATAATATATTAATGTAATGCAGATTTTGTTTGTTCATGGCCATTTAAAAATTAAGGCCTACATTTCTTCTTCCATCACGAATCAGTTGTTCCTCCAGGTGGGAATAACTTTATAACGTTCTTATATTAGTCATTAACGGAATTTGTCAAAGGTATCGCGTAACTATTGAGGCACTCTTGATTTCAATGAATCTTTTATGTAGTTAACATTCTTAAATTTCCTTATTTACTAATTTAGCGAATTGTGAAATCTATAACGGCAGCATTAAGGTTTTAATAAGAGGTATGTATGGATGGATGGATGGATGCATGGATGGATGGATGGATGCATGCATGCATATATGCATGCATGCATGTTATTTATTTATAGTGTGTGTATCTATATGATGGATTTATATTTTTTGGCATATTCTTTGTATTTCTTTACTTTGCACCTTGTGGTGGAAACTCAATTTTAAAGCTTTTTGTTGGTAATTTTATCATCTTATGAAATGCAAGACCGAAAAGGGTTATTTAGTTGTAGTGAAGTGTAAATATTATTTTGTAATAGAATAAGAAAAGGGAGTGGGGTTTTGATGTCACGTGTATAACATAAACTGAAGTAAAATGCTTTGCTTGACCTGTGTGTGGGGCAAAGTTATAATGCAAATAATTTTCTACATTTTTAGCAAAAGGTGTAGCGAGTAGCTCAAATTTAACCAAAATAAGGGAATCTTCGGAATCCGACGTGAAGATAGATATTGAAGAAAAGTCTGATTATCAGAGGATGATGGACATTATTCGATTGCAATCATTCCAGGGAGCATGGTGTATTACCAGGGAGCTTTTAGACCTACTTTGCACAGATACAATTAACGCAAGCATAGTCAATCCTCTACAGGTAACACTCCAACATTAGTGAAATTAATTCCAACCTTTGGTTTCATTCGGCAATATTAACCGACATTGGGATATGGATAAAATTTCAATCGATCAAGCCCATATAAGGTTACGAAATGACTTTTAGTTAAGAAAATGTTTTAAATACGTTGTTTTGAAGATAGTGTAATTTCATTGGGTGTTTTTTTTTTTTCTCATTTTAAATAATTATTTTAGGTTTTGTCTCTGGCTTTCCTTACTTTCATTTCAAGCATCATATAAAGCTGTATCATGCATCAATGCACGTTTTCGAAGGCAAAATTGACTGTAATGCTTTTCACGTGACCATTTGCCTCACTGACACAAAAAGTAGGTAGGTTCTTGGTAAGATAAATTTGCTGTCTAAAAGTCAAAATAGCATTTCAGGTCCATGAATGTCTGCAGTTTTTGCCTTTTGAAACTTGTCATACCTTGGATGAACTGTACGTTACTCAGTTTCATAGATTCCATCAAAACATTAAGACGTTAATTTTCATTTTCTCCCTCAAGGCAGAGGGAACTATTTCATGAATGTATTGGTACATCTGTCCGTCCGTGTGTTACTGATAGTTTTCCCCATAATTGTTTCAGTTGTTCATTATCTACAAATATCAGCGGTTTATTTTGACTTGCACTACGGGAAACTTATATAATCAATGTTCGACTCAAATATCTAGGTTAATATAACCTATAGAAAGAAAATTACTTCATTATTTGGCGATCACATAAATTTGCCGAGTGTGGATGGTTGGGTTGCCTCAGTAACAAGGAAGAATATCGAGTCTGAGGTCAAAGGTCAAGATCACGCTGACAGAATAACTTAGTTTTCTGTGCTCTACAGTTATTACACGCTGCAGAGTGATTGCATTTAGTTCGAGGAATATATATATTGAATTTAAAATTTAAATTTAAAAACAAATAAAATTTAAAATTTAAAGAAAACTGTAAAAGAATAAAAAAACAATAGGGGAAAATGCAATTCTAGCTTTGCTGTTATAGATTATAATAATTTATTAAAATGTCCATTATAATTAGAAACATAAATTGCTTTGAATAGATGAAACTGGGCGTAATTTCATTAAAATCTTTTTTGGCCTTAAGGAAGACATACTAAATAGCTGACATGAAATTTAGCTTCTTGAAAGTCACGAGATTCGATCTGAATAAGAGAAATCCATTCTCAGGAAAGCTTCCATGTTCGTTACAAACAATACATATTATAGTACTAAGTCGTTATGAAAAATTAAAGTATTTAAATTACCCCGTGGCTATTAGACGTTATATATAGTTTTGTTAAAATTAACTTTACATTATATCCTATCCTTAAATGGATAAACATATTTTTATTAGCGCAGCAATGTCATTGGCAATTTTTAAATAACAAGTAAACATCTGATATAGTTTGAATAAATTGTTCAATGCTTTAATTGCATCACAAACACCATACACAGCCCTCCTTTTCATCCTGACTGGTTTCATGCACAATTAGTCTGTACATTCTAGTTTCTGAAACTGCACCATATTAGTTAATATTTGTTGTTCTCCGTGGTCAT